>ML780674.1:334102-345324 GCA_009831015.1 Picea engelmannii
GGGTTCCTAAGAATCCTCTCTCCCCCCGACTCTCCTCCCTCACATATGAACCTGACTCAGCCAATTCTCTCTCCTCCCTCACATCTGAACCCAACTCATTTTCTTCTCTCTCCTCTTACCTCCCCTCTCCTTACTCCCTGTTCCCATTCTCTTGTATACTAATTTCCTAAATCCCTTTACCTTTTATTTTTAACCAATAACTTTATGACATGTGGTAAACATGAAAACTAATGATACCAAGACACATGGCATCCAATCACATTAAGACACTTGGCACTGACTGGGTGATGAATCAACGATGACTAGGTGATGACAAGGATGCTTACTGGGCGCTCACTGGACAAGTGGGCCATAACATTTTTATTAAGCGATAAGTTTCCTAAGGTTCGACCTCCATAGTTTCCTTTTGTTTCACATGAATTACATAGGAACCTTTACCATATAAACACTTAAATATCAAATACCACAATGCATGTGGGAATTTTAAAGGGTGAATTTTGATCAAGGGCCCAAATTTTTCAATGAATTTGATGGACGACTGCTGAGCAACGAACTTCCGGAGGCCATAACTCAAGATATCAGAATCGGTTTTGGACAAAATGTACCTCATTGTAAAGATGATTCGATGAGGAAGACAATGGAATAGGTTTCTGAATTTTTCCATAATTCTCCCATAAATTTAAATGACAATTAACTCATTTTTCATGGTTTGTTGGTAAATTTGTTTGGTACCTTGACTTCCCGAGCTCATATCTTGAGATCCATACCTCCAAATTTCACTCTGGAGGACTCACTGGAAAGATGGAATGATGAATATTTATTCTACGTTGGTTTCTACATCTGAGAATATACTTATCATACTCAATAAATAAAAAGGAAACCAGTTTAAATTTTGAAAACAAAAGTTTATTTAAAAACTTTTATTAAAGACGAAATTATCCCCACTTCAAGGAACAAATTTCAATGACATAAATTCATTAATGAGGATTCAATAAAGCATTAATTAAATTGGTTACTCCAATAATAAAAGTGTGTGGTATTTCCTAGAAAGACCAAAGCTCTAACTACTTCAAGAAGCATTGGAAGCAGATTTTAAAAGAGACAGACCTTCATCGAAGAAAAGTTTGAAGGGAAATAAGATCAGAATAGAAAGGTCCAACCATCAACATGTAGCCAAATATCTGATAAGAAAACAAATATCTCTATCTTCTTGCTTCTCCTTCTTCTACACTATTTTTCTCAAGGCATTATGTTTGTATTTCTAAACTGAGCATAAGGTTGAGTTCTTGAGTATTTTTCTTCTGTTATTCCAAGACTTTTCTCTATAGGATCATGGAGTATTTTACAACCATATATGTGACTAATAAATGTAATCTAATATTATGTACTTGATTCATGGAGATTTAGTACTTTTGTTTTTCCAACTTTGTTCCCAAAGCACTAATCAATTGGTTTATTGAATTCTTTGGAATGAAGAATATGTTTCATGTAATAAACTCCATAGAGAACTAATTCAAGGTATGAATTTAGTGATTTCTCATATCTTGGGATTTTTTAGTGTGCTTATCAACTTCCTGTTAGTTTTAACTGTAATACTCATTTAAATTTCTCTGAAATGATCAATAGCATTTCATTCTTTTTCTCATGAGAAGACATGGATGCATCTTCAGTTTGCATGTATTTCATAGGGTTGTAATAATGAAGCTGAGCATACATCTATTTCTATGTTGAATCCTTTCTTCTTATTTTTATTGTTAAGAGGTTGAATGGTCCATTCAAGAATAAATATGGTTATCAAGAACCATTCCATATACAAATTAAAGAAATAAATATTTGGGGTTTCGTGTCTAGCATTCTCCCCAATCCAAGCCATCGAGATAAATCTTTTAGAACATACAAAGGAGTACCATCTCTATAAAAATGCAGGGGGGATATTTTATCCTCGTGAGGTTGTTGTTTGGATCTTAAATAATATAAAAATCAACATGTTTGCACCACTCTAGGCCTCTGAGCTAGCTCTTGAGCAGGGGGGTACCATCGATACTTCCTCAAGATGTATTCTATGAATATTGGGCTGATTTTATTGCAAATATGGGTGATGCATTGTGGTTTCCTCTGTAATCTGCAACAAACTATAACAATAAGATGATGTATGGTGTTGGAGGGAGATTGGGGAGAATGACTAAACTTTGCCAGAAACATGTTTTCACTAGATCACCTCAAAGTGGTTCCTTAATCATAGCTCCAACCTTAGAACATAAGTGTCAAAAGAAATGGATATGAGTTTAGGAGGAGGATAAGAACTACTTTCCTAATACACATTCATTCAACATAAAACCAAATGGGAAAGAAAAGCATAGATAAATTTGTTCATTCAACACCATGTGACATAGAAAATTCAAAGGGGAAAAACAAGGATAACATGCATGAGTTTCATTAATTAAATTAGTGGAAAAATTCCTTGGTCCTAATTACAAAATAAAACTCATCAATTTGTTTGATACAATATAATTTGCAGGGATTGGAACTAAAAAATCATGGTATTGGAGAAACCATTCATTAATATAACCAATACATTGAGGGAGAAGATTATAAAATATCAATATTGGTCTCAATCAAATCCCTTTACAAATTTTGGTACTCAGATAATTCCTACAAGGAGAGAAAGAGAATGAGAAAAATGAAAAGAATGGCATCATTGTTGCAAATCCTTGTAATAAACCAACTCCTTAAAACTTTAGGAGAATAACCATGTAAAACTCCCAATGATCCCCCATATTGTTTTGTTGCAACTTCTTGTTTTATAGACTCTATTCTCAAAGAATCTATTGGTTGAATCCTAAAATTTTAGGGATGCATATTGGTTGAATCCCTGCTTTTAGAAGGTAGTTGGGTTATCAAGTTGATATTATAATTCACGTTTTCTGGTTTAGAGAAGTCATATTGGGAGGAAACCAAGAAAGATGGTGAATCTACCTCTGTCTCTTTATGAATATACCTCTCTTAAGTCTAGAGTTAGTGGCCCTAATCATCCTACTAGTTGTTGAGAGTTGTAGTTGATAGGCCATGAACTCTATATTTACCCCAATTGGGATATGGCAGTTGCACTTCAAACAATTTTATTTTCCTTGGGGCCTTATTTCCTTTGATATTCCTAAACTTTTAAAAATTGAGCATGGATGTTCAGCCTTAATTCCATGACCATACCCATATGATTGTGGAAATTATGCCATGTGGAGCCTTTGATCTAATGGTGAATATCCTTGGAAGAATCCTTTAATGGAGCCCCTTATAAATTTATGGAGGAGGAGACATGGAGGGATGCTATGGATTGTAAAGATACAAATTCGCCATGGGTGAGTCTTCCATTGATTGAGTGTTTTCCATTGATATGGATCAATGGGTGAAAACTTCATGATTCATCTCCTTTGGTGGTGCTGCAATATTTTACGCTAGAGGTGAAACTCATGTTGATGGACTTGTAGCCTTTGAGATATTATGTTAGGGTGATTTGAGTTGTTTGTGACATTGGCAGATCCTTTATCTTTGTTTCCTATGATCTCCCACAATATATTGTGGGTTGTATCTTTACTTTCATTGGGGGAATCTCCAAGATTGATTAACATTTTACAAGGGGCACTTGGGCCATTGGCCTTTCCATATGGGACTGATCTTGGATGGTTATGAAATTTTCTAATTTTCAATCCCCTTTTTCCATGAAATCTCACAAAATATTGTGATCCTTTGATATGATTGAGTGAGAGAAATCCTAGTCATAGATATACCTTCCACAAGGGAAAAATCAACTGTTGATATTTGTTTGCAAGGGCCATTATGGTTGTTTGTGGTGTCCTCTTGATTTTATTTTCCATTTCCTTAAATATCTTGTGAATCCCTATTAATCATTGATTGGATCTTGTGGGGACTATTTGGGTTGTTTGCAGCAACTAGAGACCCTTTACTCCACCAACTATCCTGACCACCACAAAACATACAGTTTTTCAATTGCTTATTTACGAAGGTAATTTGGGTCATTCATGGAAATTGATGTTACCTTACTCTACCAATTACCTTGACCTTGTTATCAAACAATATTGCACCCCTAATGCAAAACAATCACAAGGTACTAAGGCTAAGTGTAACACAAAAGTGTTGCCATTGACACCTAGACAACTAGTTCCCTAGTAGCAATTAGGGATCCTAAGGAAAGGAAAGGAAATTCTAAGGTAACCTATGTTACTACCCAATTAGAACTAACTTCAAATGATAAGAGAGTTAAGGATCAAGTTGATTAATTAAGGTAAATTCCATATTTGAGGTAAGAGTTTGTTTAGGCAATTTTGGGGGGTTTATGAGATGATTATCAAGAGAGTTGATTCCAAAAACATTTCTAGATCTGAAATATACTCTTTGCTTTTATAAAACTTTTATAAAGATGCATGAACTTGGAACATAAACAAATAAATTATAGAAGTAAGTTCTATCCCTTAAAACAGATATGAAATTATAGTTTCTTAGGCTAAAACGAGTAAACCGAGAAATGCATGCAACTTAATAATCTGAAAATGAAAGGCACATAAAATCCACTAAAAACACATCGATTTATCCTATTTAATGCAGAAAATTAGGGGCAGCAACATAGATTTTCAAAATAGATGATTTAAAAATTCTAAAAGTGAAAAATATACTAGGGCATATAGGGCTCTAGGGATGAAAATTGAAGTGAAATCTATATAATTTTAGATCTACTTAAACAGCAAAGAAAATTTTAATTTTAATTTTAAATTTGACTAGGCTTGTTGATTGGGCATATGGGGTCAACCAAGTCTCCTCTTGAGAAGTTTTAGGTGAAACTAGAATGATAGTTAGGTTTGACCACTTTAAACTCTACCAAATCATCCTAATATCCCTACAAGTTTCAACATGATATCCCTACAAGTTTCAACATGATCAAGGGGAAAATCATCACTCAAAATCTTTCAATAATCTTGAGAAGGGACCTATCAAGAAAGGAGAACAGGGAACACCACCAACACTAGAGAATTAATACCACACTTAACACATTTTAAAATAAATTACCACAAATATTAAAGGGAACCACTTACTACTCATTAAATAAACACACAAGACCATTGATCCATTGAACATCCATCCATTTGCAAAGCATCGACATAGAAAAAATCTCCATGAGAGCACTCCAATTAACCATCCATAGAGTGAACCAAAAAGTAGGAAAAGATTTTTCTACACAAGCTTCTAGTAATGTTCACAATGAGAGGTGTTTCTCTTATATAGATAGGAGATCCAACAACCTTCTCAGTAGAAAATAATATTTTCCTAGATTTATCCTAGAAAAACATAAAGAACCATTAGCTCCTCAACTAACTATGGAGATATGGTCAACAATAGAATATAATATGATGTGGTTATGCCAACTATA
This sequence comes from Picea engelmannii, assembly GCA_009831015.1. NCBI lineage: Eukaryota > Viridiplantae > Streptophyta > Pinopsida > Pinales > Pinaceae > Picea > Picea engelmannii. The sequence goes on from ML780674.1 coordinate 339,543, forward strand.
TAATTATGTCCACAATGAGGGAGGAAGAAGTCAAAAGGTCCTCAACAACATCCTCAAACCAAGATAAAAAACTCAACAGCCAAGATAACCAACTTAACTACCAAGTTGTCCTCCTCAAAATAATGAAGGAAGTCACAAGTGTGGCATTTGTGGGCTCTCTAGAGTGGGTAACTCCATAAATGAGACAAAAAACATGGCTATCACCTCCTCCAAGGTGCATCATCCTCTCTAAAGTGTTGGATTACTGAGAGGGGGGCTGAATCAATAATAGATCAATTTAATCCTTTTTAACCATATAATCCAAGTGTTACATCAATGTAGCATTACCATCCAATAACTACAGAGTAAATAAGCAATGAAAAAATGAACAATCATACACATACACAATACACTAGTGTTTTACGTGGAAACCCAAAGCGGGATAAAACCACAGAATGTTTTTTATTATATGTCTTGAAGAATTACATTCATTAGAAGCACCAACTTCCTTTTTTTTCTAGCTACAACTGGAAGAAGGCTCCAACCCCCTAGTTTTTCAGGCTACAACCTGAGGGAAGCTCCAACTCCCCAATTCTCTAGCTACAACCAAAAGGAGGCTACAACCCCCTATGATCTTTGGCTACAACTGGAAGGTGGCTACAACCACCTGTCCTTGCCTCGTCCAACCGCCCTGATGCATAAGTAGAATGATGGAACCACTTTCACACTATCACTTTGAGATATACTGTTGTAAACCTATACCAATAAACCTGCACCAATAAACCTAAACAATGCAACAACCATGCATCAACCTGTACCTCAACCTATACCATAAACAAGTGCATCAACCATGCACCAACCTATAACAAACAACCTGTAATCAACATGTACCATAAACAAGTGCATCCAACCATGTACCAAGTGTTGAAGATAAAAATCACAATGAGGATTTCACCCACAAAGTATTGCTAAGCCTTATTATTAAACTATGCCAATGATATATAATACTAGTAGGTGGGATGCCCTTGTAGATTAGAGGATCAAAGATAGTATTATTACACATTTTATGGTGTTGTTTCAGTGACTCTTACAGGGTTCTACATGGTTGATGATGAAATCTTGGTTTTGTTTATGATAGATGGCAGATGGATAATGCATGTTATGTGCTGGTTATGTTACTCTAAACTCTAAATTCCATGTATGAATGGCTTATATTAATTGTTATCGCACTGCTATTGGAACCATGATTCACTACACGTTACACTTGCAAAAGACACATGTTAGTTATAACAAGAGACAATAGCAATATGGAAAAAAATCCAAGAAGAAGGAACTAAATTATGTTATGCTATGCTATATTATATGCAATTGAAATTTAAAAAGGTTGATGTTAGTCCTAACTACCAATGTTAGTGGCTATACAATTTTTATTGAGTTATATGGGGTGCATGTGATATATTTTATAGTATGTTTTTGGACATTGGTTAATATGGATCAGGTGGCGCAATTGGCAATAAATGATGCAAGTATCGATGCATGGATTAATGGCATGGATTAATGGTTGGGTAGTTTTCATGTACTATGTAATTGAATGAGAGGGAAGACGGAAGCGACGTGCAGTAAATGCATGTCACTCCATACCTCTCCCATTGACCGTCACCCTAGCTTGGTTATTGTTCATTTGATTTTTGTTTTGGTTAAGCTTCGAGATTCAGGCATGGAGGGAACTGCTCAACCTAGCTCGCATTTTTAAGGCCAATTGGTTACAGGGATGTTTTTTTCGCCCATCCATGAACTCGCTCTGTATATGAAATGAACGTTGGCTCGGTGATGTATTGGTCTGTGTTTTCTTGAGGTTGGAAACTATGTAAACTCGTGGTGTTTTCTCCAAAATGATTGTGTGGTTTATTTGTTGGAAATGGAAAATTTGATGGATGAACTCGTGATTTCATTGGTTGTTCTGTGTGGTGGAAGCTGTGATGGGTCTCTATTTTCTTTATGGGTTTTTTTTGGAGGGTTTCATTTTGTTTCTCCTTGCTTGTCATCTCCTCACATTAATTGTAATGACACTAGGTTGTATTTTTTGTTACGGGGTTACTGTGTACGATTTGAAACACCTTTGGTTATGACATATTGTTTTCCACTGGTCGTGTGCTCATTTTATGTTATTGGTATCTGCATAGTCGGTTATGAGTGGCTACTATGCTGAGAATATTGCTTTGGGGTTGGTTGGTATTACCTGAGCTCTTCATGTCTATCAACATTATTCAGTTATTGGGGAAAACCATGAGGGTTATTCCCCTGCGTGTTCTTGGTGTTGGTTATTGGCCAGTAAGAAACCTATGCTCTTCTGCATCATGGTCTACCCTACCTGGTGTGAACTATCACCCTGTCTTGCAAGCTAAAGGTTATCTGGATTGTGTGTCCACCATGTTTGTCTTGAAGGGTTCTCACATGATATTGATATGGTCGACTCCAATCTCCCTGTGTTTTGATGATCAAGTGAACCCTTGACCATTTCCTGTATTCATTGGTACAGAGCCCGATTTTGATTAACTCAACAATCACACTCAGTTAGTTATCTTGTTGAATTCCATAGTTTGTTGAGTAGTATTAACAATGGTTTTGATTATTGGCTTGACTTTGTTTGATTGGGTTGATTGGAGAGTTGTAATTAGAGATGATAATGGGCATATAATGATTTCCTCCTTTTGTTGTAACAATGGAATTGGTAAATTAGTGTTATCAGTCTGTAAATTCCCAGAGATTGTTGAAAGGAAGAAGAAATTTACCAAGGGTAACTTTATCCAGCCACTTCGAAACTGGGATCTAGCCCTGCAAGTTTCAGAGAGGGATATCTCGATAAGATTTAACATTGTTTCAAAATTCAGATATTAGGCTAGTTAAAAAAAATAGGACCAAGTTGTTTGATTTTATAAAATGGCTGAAATGTCGCTTACGCATCCATTGTGCTATGGGGTCTGTTTTATAAAATTTGAGACTGATTAACATATTTTAAAAAGTATTCTCACATGGTAGGATAATGCAACTGTTGGATTATTTAGCATAAAAATGATGTAAAGAAGAGAATATGAGATAATCAATCATAACCAAGAAGCATTTATGAATTTCTTAATTAGAAAATCAGAAGAAAACATTTAGATCATTTAAAATCAGAAACAGACTATACGAGGATAAATTATGCAACTTTCACTACTTTCAAATGATCGGATTTAGAAAAACAAAATGAGTACTAAGAGAGATAAACATTCAACAAAGAGGAGAAAACTTCACCAACAACTAACACGTGAGAATCCTATGAAACATCCCTTTTATTACTGGTAGATCTCTGATAAAAATTATAGTGCTTACAACTTACTTGGGCTTAAAGATCAACCCTAAATACTTCTAAGTTCGAAGTATTTATAATCAAAATTACAAACGACCCTGTCATTAATGATCAGGATGTGGCATAATCTAGATCTAACTAACTAGATAACAAGATACAAAAATATAGGAACTGATGATGATCTGTTGTATTTTTCATGCTGATTTTGGGGAAGGATGTTGGTGAATCATCTGTGTGACTTTGACTTCTATCTTTTTTGACTTGGATGAGACCCTCATCCTTACTCAATCAATTCACACATCTCATCCCATATTTGCTTACTGGGGATGGTAACTTTCAGTAGTCGATGGTAGATTTCATCCATCTCATATACTTGATAAAAGACGGCTTGGTGAGGAAAATATATTTGAATTCATGCTGAATACTGAGGTCTAGCTGCAAAGTCTATAGGAACGCCTTTCCTGTGATACTACCCTATATTCTAGAAAACTTGGAACTGTCCTTGGACACCATGGAAATCTTATGCTTGTAGTCAGAAAGGGTCATTAGCTTATCATTTAGAACCACCATACCAGGAAGACCTTTCTTTTGCAACACCTCAATCTTGTTGAAGAATCTTTGGACCCCGATATCCATGTTCTAGGCTTTCTCCTCCAGCTACAACATTAATCCTCATTTGGTCAGAACTCTTATGACCTCGAGGACAATTTTTGTTCTGTCTTCAAATTTCAGGTCTTCTGGCTCTTCCCTAGTTTTTGAATTCAGAAATTAACGACTTCATTAGCTTCTGTGGGCATTTCACCCAGCTCTCCTTTTATCTTGTCAATGTCTTGCCTACTCCTCGGCACCAGTTCATGTTGCTCGAACATGATTTTCACCATGGGCCATATTTCGTTTATGGATTTGGAGATATCCGTCAAAATTTTCTCCTTAGCCTCTGCTAGTGTTTTGCCTCCCACTATTTGTTTTTGAAGCTGTTGTATTTCCTTCTTGAGATTTTCTGATGCTTGCCTCTCAATGTTGTAGCTTGTCTAGTAGGAAGACTTAAGCTCCTGGAGATTCTCAACCTCCTTTTTCAGTCTGCTGACTTCTATTCCTTGCAGGGTCATCTCCTCCATTGATTTTGCTAGCTCTATAGAGTTTTCTAGGGATGTCAATAGGGTGGCTGATGGAATTTCTGTTGTAGTGGTCATTTATAGAGTTGTTGTGCTAACTCCTTTGAGAGGAACTGCACTCAATGGAATGACTTCCATAGGTGTTGATTTTTACTTCTCCTTGAACAACCTTTCCAACTCTGCTCCATTTTCTTTATCTGTGCGTTATGTTCCATGATTAGCTTTAGCATTTCCTCTTTCTCCCCTTCTATCTCAACTATCTCTTTGGCCTGTGAATCTTCTATAGCTGGAAATTTCAGTTGCTTCCTTAGAGATGCGATGTCAGGATTCTTTTTCTTGAGCAGCTCCTCAACTACTTTCACATTTGAGGTGTCATAACTAATCTTGAGCACCAACTCTTCTAATGATTTTATCTTGTTGTCCTTTGTGAAAGAGGATATTTTATCCAGTTTCAATTGGGTCTAAACATTGTTCAGAGAGACCTATAATCTCGCAGCAGTAGTGGAAGCGTTGGCAAATGTGGAGAATACCATTTCTCCAGTCTGCCTGTGCAGATCCATCTGGTCAGCCGGATGAACTTGTTTGGCAGCAAATTCAAGAGTTGACCTTTTGTAGTCAGTGATCTCTTTGGGTTGAGGCACCTATGCTTGCAAAAATTCCATGTGCATTCTTCCCTTCTCTGTATCAAAAGCTGATAAAAGTCTGTGCTGAGATGTGGACGTTTGCTTCTAGAACTGAGCATAGGTGCTCCTAGTCAACATATGGTTTTTCTTCTTAATCAAATCATATTTTTAAAAAATTATCATCTTTACAAATCCCTGTGTATGTTGAGTGATCACAGTGGTATCGGTCTGCTTCTTTGAGGAAGAAGTAGACATCATTTGATGGCTGCTCAAAAGAAGTGGTGTATGTTCTCCCTCGACTACCTTGGTAGACTGAGTCTCTTCCTCTCCAGAACTGTGAGTAGTGTGGGTGGTTTTAGGCCTTTTAGTGTATACCTGGAAATCCTCTACTAACAATTTAGTGACTAAAGGAGAGACCTCTTTCCTTGGTATTTTCTCCTTTGGCACCTGTGGAGTGGTAGTTTGTGAAATCATGGTTAAGAGAGACTATTGTTCAGTGTCTTCCAGGGTGTTCACCTCCCACTCTGTCTGGTTCACATATTTCTCATTTTTTGGTTTGAGTGTGTGAGCATATGGAGAGATTTTGTTCTTTGATCTCATTTCTACAATGATCCCATACAGATCATAGTGCCAAGAGAAACTGGTACTAAATTTCATTTCCTTTAATGATTTGTCTACCTCTTCCCCAGCAGCTCGAATGTTGTAGATAAAAGGTC
>ML780674.1:380738-400367 GCA_009831015.1 Picea engelmannii
GGTAAAGTATAGAGGGTAGAGTAGTAAGAGTAGTGAGGGATGAGAGTATGAAGATAGGTGAAGGGATAAGAGAGAAAAATGGTTAACTGTGGAGATGGATGGATATGGAAGGTGAGAGAAATGACTAAGTGAGGAGAGTACTTAATCAAAAACTTGAAAATGAAGAGGAAAGGTGCACCATACTTAGACAAATTCTTCTTGCCACTTTTCAAAGTTTGTTTTGCAATCTCTCTATTGGAATTCTAAACAAAATTATGAATATCGTAGGAATACAGAGTCCGATTTTGATTTTGAAAAATGTGTGATGAAGATGAGAATGAAGGATATGTAATGAAATTATAATCATTAAAAAATATTATTCTTCTAATGTCAAATTTTTTTATCATACCATGAGCGGGAAAATATAGGTGACAATATTTTTTATCAACAAGTCACTACCAGTGAGGATAAGATCATCAACATAAAGAACAAGGATTATGAGATGGATTTCTACTTTCTTGGTATACACATTAGGATCAAAATAGCATATACATTGGCATACTAAGCTCGGGGAGCTTACTGAATACCATAAAGAGATTTATTAAGGCGGCAAACAATGTTAAACTCATTCTAGACATAGCCATGAGGTTGTTCCTTGTATATTTCTTCCTAGAAATACACATGAAAGAAGGACGATTTGGCATCCATCTGATGGACCTCCCATTTATGTGAGGTTGCAAGGCATAGAACAAGTCATATGGAATTCATTTTGGCTATAGGGGCAAAGGTTTCATTATAGTCAATTCCTTCAACTTTGGAGAATCCTTTGGCAACTAATTAAGTTGTGTGTCTTTCAACACTTCCATATGATGCATAATTAGTTATGTAGACCCATTTACATCTGACGAGTATTCTTCATTTTGGAAGAGGTACAAGATCCCAAGTATCATTTTCCATTAAAGAACGATACTCTTCATTCATTGTTTTATCCCAATCTAGATTACCTAAAGCTTCTACAAATTTCTTTGGATCATGAGTCTCTGAAACTTGATCCAAAAGATAAGAGGCTCGTTGGAATTGTGAATGTATTCGACACTGATCTGAAGGATCACCAACAATATCAAAAATTTCTCCTTGTGTTGAATGGACCCATCTAGGAAGCGGTGGTGCTAGTGCAAGTTCTAGTTCAATGGAATCCTCTAGAGTAAGGTGAGTAGGCGAAGGTGGATTTTCATCCTAACTGTCATAATCTGAAGAAGAAGAAATCGAAATAGGAATAGAATATGGCACAAACACTTAATATGACTTGTAGGCTGAAGAAGGCACAAACGTCAAATTAGGCTCACAGGCCAAGAGATTTTTATCCAATTTAACATCTCTTTGAATAATAATTTCATTTGAATCAGGTTGAAGAATTATGTAACCTTCGACATCTTCAAAATAACCAAGAAAATACACTTCTCACTTTTAGGCTATAAATATTTATTTTTCTCATCAGGAATGTGAGACCATGCTACACTACCAAATACACAGAAGTGACCTACATCTGGCTTAATTTTATTCCATGCTTCTTCCAGTGTTATATTGTTGTTACAAGGGAAAAACTCTCTATGGCCAAGGGTAAACCACAACAGACAGGTATGACTGCAGAAATCAACTCAATTCCAACATATGCTATATAAACTAATGTGCAATACAAGGAACGGGCCTACCTCGATCCAACATTTGATGATGTTCCATCGTTGAACACTTTGACCCAAATCTTTATACCTATAGAAGTTCTTGACAAACAAGCAAAGAAAGTACATAGTGATAATATAAAAGGGGTTAGCACATCAGATAGCATAATCCATTAATAAAAATTACAAACATGCCCATGGATAATAATCATATATTTTCAAGATACCAATAGGAAGTGAAAGGAGTATTTCTATTAATAATTGATCAGCAAAAGTGACAACATTACAGACTTCCATGTCAGCACGGTTCAAAACCAAGAAACCAAGTTCCTTCCAACTGGGTCTCCACCACTTCAATCCTCCACCAAAGGCAAGCTCATAGGAAAGAGGAAATAAGGTCCTCTCAAAAATAGGGGAAGAACTTGGGGATTGAACACTGTGTTCAGACTTGAGGGACAAAGGGATGTGGACTCAATATGAAGTGATTTCTCCAGATTAAATTTGATCTCGAAATTGAGTTCTTTCTCCTCTTTTCCATAGCTCAAAATTGTTCTCTTATAGTCTTAAGAATGCAACTGAAGGGTCGATTCAGAACGTTTCCAGTATATGGAAGGCCAAGGATCAAATATCTTCTCTCATGACATGGAAATCCGACCTCATTTTGTATTTTCTGGCACAAATCCCGATATACGTGAGCTGTAGTGGAGCAGCAAGCATATACACATCTTGTATAACTGATAGGGAGCGTATATGTGGAAAAATGTATATTTTTAGCTCTGGATTCATCAAAAAGGGATGATAAGTCTGCATAGGGAAATGGAAAAAGGCCCTTTGTGAAAGATAGCAATGGTGAGGCAACTCTTGCTATAATAGATGCCCCCTAATGTGTGAGATCAAAGGAGTATATGCGATGGTCGAAATACATTACAAATAACCCAGAAGTGGAGTGGTAGAGAACCAGCTGGATGAACTCAATTTTTCGTTACATTATGTACTGACTTTGCATACATGGATGCCAATAATATAATGTAGATCCATGTGGAAAATATACCAAACAAGTGTTCACGGCCATAAATAGGCAAACACAAATGCAGTTACATGCCAAAAGATGTCATAGTCATGAACAAGGCCCAGTGAAACCAGTCTGAAAATCAATATGAAGATATATGTATACCATGAAGTACAATCCGATCTCCCATGATCACTGAAGTCAAATAGGTATTGGTCCAATGAATGGGAAGCAACAACTCAGTAAAGTTGCGGCCACATAGTGATGTCTTCAAGTCTTCTACACTATCCACCAAAGGTGCAAGTCTACATCATGTCAATAAAGGAGTTGAGTTCGAACACGATGAGACATCATTTGATTACCGGACATTGAGGTATATCGTTAACAAACGCGAGACAGCCTACCAATAATGAAAGTAGGTATCAAGGCATCGAGTACATTCCTACAAGTGTGAAAAAGGAGTCGATGTTGAACACTTGATAAATCCATTGATCAAGAGACATTGATGTATTCCCATCTATCAATGGTGAGAGAGCCTACCACTAATGACTGCAAGCCTCAAGGTAATCATAAAACTCCAGGTCCCATATCCAGAATAAATGAGCTGAAGTCGATGGAAAGAGACCCACTGAAAGGAGAGCATTAAGGCATCTCTCATCAATCATCATGAGGAACAAAGCAAGAGCTTCATGATTTGGTGGAGATCGGATGAAGAACATGTTCACGAACCAATGAACTTGTGCATCTTTCGCGTGTGCCAAATGCAAGTAGTACATGAAAATGACCCTCTGAATAACAGCCAATGATGAAAAATTGCTGACAAAGGCAAGGAAACCACCAATAAGGCTAATGGAATCCAAGACACTGCATGAATCCCAAAGTGTGAATAGATGTCTTGTCATCGAACACAAGGTAAACCACCCAGTCAATGACCAATGATGAAATTTTGATTGTTGGGTTCAATGTTACCTACCAATGATGAAAGTAGGGATAGGGTGAATGATAAGACCAAAGTATCATGTGATTCTAAGACAAGATGAGGGTATGGCTGACATGCAAAGTCAATATTTATGAGGATTGGCTGACACAGGTTGATAGACTTCCTTTGAACAAGAGCATGAAACATATGGTGGACTCCTCCAGCATGGGCTCAATGATGTGACAATTAGATGCAGGAGGCATCAATAACATTCTCTATAGGGACTGGAAGAGTAACCAGTCAGTAGAGAAAACGTTTGTATCGAGATCAACTTCCTAAGGCCATGCTAAACCCAAAATTATGATGACACAAGGACTCAATAACTTTGTGCTCAGTTCAAAGGCAACACGACTGCTGCCAATGACAATATAGTACTCCCTTCCCGCCCGTCATTTTTTGTTTTTTCATAACAAATGAATGTCATGATACAGAGGAGGTAACGAGTTTCGCAAGTAAGCAAAACTAGTTCCGGCAGTGGAACATACCTATTCTTAATGCAAGGAAATGCATGCGGGAGATGGACACTCAGGGTGATGTTCCCTCCAAGGTATAGGGTGTCAAATTGTGAAGGACATAAACAAGGCTCTACTTGGTTGAGGATGCAAACTACTTAGGAAACGGTTTATAACGCAAAGTGAGAACCGACTAAAGGATCAATACTGCAAGCGAGGGCATGAGATGCAATCACAACTTAACGCAAAAAAATGTCCTTTTTTATATCTTTTAGTCTACTTTGTGTGAAAAAGGGGTAAACTTGTGCCAAATAGATGTCTTTTCAAATCCAAGTTACAAGTGTGAAAAAGACAAGTTCACTCGGCAATCTTTTCAATTTTTGGTAGCAAGTCAGAAAAGAGATTAATTGAGACTTGTTTTTGGGAGTCTATGGGTAATAAGGCCGCATGTGCATGAATGAGAAATGAGGCTCATCATACAGTCATGTATTGAATTATAATGGACTCCCGGTCCTAAGGAAAAAATCGGCATGGGCACCAAATGACAAAGAGGTTCTAACTAGGGTACCCATGTTTGGTAAGTCTCTACCATTTATTAACGACGTTATTAATAGCAGATGGGGGGTTATGCGCTGCAATAAATGGGTTCGTACCTAAGGCGTAAAACTGGCAGTTGAAGGATAATGAAAAAATGCACGATGGAGTAGATGCCTATCCTATATGCTAGGTTATGAACATACCTGCCTGAGGAGACGAACGGTCAACTATGACGATGAAATCCGCAAGAAAATTGAGTCAAAACTGAAAAAATCAGCCTAAAACCATTCTTGAATTAGTCTATTAGGTGAAACAATAGTGTAAAACAATATCAAGTGGGTAAAAACAACTTATAAATAGTAATAAAATAAAAAAGTACTGTATCATTTTCATTTTTACCCAAATAGTGCAATTTGGACTAAAAAAACCTCCAGGATTCAAACGAGGATTGTGGGAGCAATAGGCAACGGAATCATGAATTTTCCAGATCAGGTAACTCTTCATCCCATCCTCTTCAAATTCAATTGTTTACATTTTTTAATTAGGTTCTATTTTGTTAGTATTTAAGGGCGCAATTTGGAGTGTTCGGTATACGCAAGTTTCTCTGAATAGGTCACGTATACGACTAGATATACACCATTGTGTGAACCACAAGGGGCATATATCAGGCCCTACCCACGATTGTTTGTGGATAAACTACGTATACGTACACAAATGGCAAAAAATAAGGGTTTCTAACTCAAAAATGATTTTTTTTTTGCAGGATGGTGTTGGAATGGAGAGAGCGAGAGCATGAGGAGGTAGATGTAGCAGTGGATCAAGATCCAGTGGCTCAAGTTGCTCTAAAAAGATGTGGTTTGTACAAGTTTTGGGCTCTCAAAGGAATGAGTGCCCAAGTGAGGTTGTTGGAGATGTTGATGGGCTATTGGGATCCTGATAGCAAGAGCTTTATCCTTGATGGACAACCATTAAGGATCTAAGTAGAGGACATCTACTTCTTGACTGGACTTTCACGCCAAGGAGAGGTTGTGGACCTCAAGTCATGGGGGGAATGGAGTGGGATGAAGATCGAGGAATACATTGAGGCCCACTATGTTGCAGGGACTCCCATGGTGGGAAGTCAAATCCCCATTCGGGATATAGGTAACCTCAACCTGAAGATTATTGTGCTCATGCTTACCAGGATCATAGGATCAACCGCGTTGCATCAAGCATCAAGAACACTTATGTTTTATGCATTGGAGTGTGTGAGGCCCACTGTCTACGATTGGTGTACCTCACTGTTGACCAATATGAAAGGTCATTTGACAGAGTGCAAGAAGGGGGGTAAGAAAAACTTCAGGTTCGCCTCTATCCTTTGCAACTTCTTTTTCGAGCAGGTCACAAGTCTAGGACCTAGAGTGGAGATCCTTCCTAGGGGACCACATGATCCAACTATGGCACGGTGGATCAAAGTCATGAAATGGGAGGGAGGAGGTAGGGTGTCGACACCCTACAACGATGATTTTTTCTTCTGGTGGCAGAGACAAATCATTTCTCTGGATGACTATCCCTATGTGGGGATTGATTTCAAAGGAGACCTAGATATGTCACTTCCACCAAGGGCCGCTTATGGTGCCATAGGTAAAAAGTTTTTACATATTTCATTTTTTTGTATTTTTGTATTTAAGGAAACAAAAATATTTTTGGATGGTGTTTGAATATTAACTAGATACTTTTGATTGCATATGTGGGTTTGCAATGGCCAAATGGATTCTTATGACATAGACGGAGGCACCGGGGAGACGAGGCAGTGGGAGGAGAAGTGGAGAGAGTCCTACAGAACGTGCATTGCAACCTGTCTCATCTGACATAGAGGATTCCTATGGTTCAAGTAGAGGATCTACTTGAAGCCATGCAGTGGCAGGTTGTTGGTGTACCTAGAGCATGGGTACGACTCTTCCGATGTCTCACAAATTTCATGTTTTTTTATCATGATGCACATCCAGCGCCACAGGTGTAGATGTCATGGGATGTGTATATCGGTTGTATATGTATTTTGAGGGTTTTAGCCCCAATTTTGTAATATAAACGCCATATATTTTTTAATTATATAAAGAGGGATATTTTTATTTACTCATATCTTACAATGTGTACATTTATTTAATGGTTTTCTTTACTTTATTAATGTGACAAATGCCAATCTAAAACATAATTAGTGTAGGCATCGGATACATGATTAGAACTTCTAGGGATGTGAAAATATGTAATAAAATCAAATTGTCGTTCTAAAAGATGTACCCATAGGAATCGACAAAGTAACGTAGGATCATGCACACGGTAAGGGTTGTTCAATTGACATACTACTAACTAAGAATCCATGTGAACCTATAAAGAGTGAATACCATGTGAGATGGCATCGCGCAAAATTTCTATGACGGTGCTATATTCGGTAACATTGTTCGTGGATGGCCCTAGGCATACGCCACCTGAAGACACCGACAGACCCTCGGGTGACTAAATCACCCAAGCGGTAGAAGCCAAGTTCCGTGTATGACGACTAGCTCCATCTGTGAATCCTAGGTAGACTGAAGACTCCATTGACAATTGCCAACCAAAAGGGAAAACTCGATAAGCAAGCCAAAGACAAAAAGAAAAGATGAAAAAAATGTATATAGTACACCAAATTTACATTAGTATACAAAGGGTTTCTCCCAAGACTAGGGCTCAAGTGTAATACCTTTTCATGTAGCGCCCATTTCTGGGCTCGACCAGTTTATTCCCTTCATAATCTTCCAACTCGTAGGCTCCTTTTCCTAGAACACATCACACGATATAAGGACCGTGCCACATGGGTTTAAACTTGCTTTCCCCTAGCAGTTCTTTGGCTTGGTCATAAAATAGGACCAAGTCACCCTCAACATACAACTGGGGATAGACAAACTTGTCGTAATGAACCTTGACACGTTTCTTGTTTGCTTTGATAGCCGTAAAGGCATCTTGATGCTGCTCGTCAAGACTCTCTAGGTGCACGAGGTGTCTCTCTAAATCTGAAGTGTCAGGTAGGATCTCAACTGCCAATTTGAGAGAAGGGATTTTGCATTCAATAGGAAGTATCGACTCTACATTGTGTACTAACTGAAAAGGGTTAAAACCGGCAACATTCTTCACCGAGGTTTAGTATGCCCAAAGCATGGGATATAGCATGATGTGCCAATAAGAATTACTACGGCTGGCAATTTTTTGCAAAATGGTCTTGAGAGACTTGTTAAAAGCCTCTACTTGCCCATTTTCCTGGGGGTAATAAGGAGATGAGTGGCCATGTCTAAACCCCAACTTGGATGCTAGTTCTACCATCATTTCATTCTGAAAGTGACTGCCATGATCGGTGACAATCTCACTCAGGATACCGAATCGGGCGATAATTTGGTTGAACACGAAGAAGGTTGCAGTCTTCCCATTGGATTTTACGGTAGGCATGGCTTCGACCCACTTGGTAAATTAGTCGACAGCCACGATAATGTGTTGATGCCCCCCAGTCGAAGTTGGGTTGCAATCGACAAAATCTACCCCCCACTTGGTGAAGGGACCGACAATAATGACTGGGTGAAGGGGGGTTGGGTGCGAGCGCATTTTTTGAGTGAACACCTGGAAAGGGTTACACTTCTTAACCGCTTCAATGCAATATTTAAATATGGTGGGCCAGAAGTAACCGACTCGTGGGATTTTTTGGTTTGTTGCAAGCCCGGATAGATGACCACCACAAGCCCTTTTGTGGCAATCATTTAGGACTGACTTGACTTCCTCGTGAGTTAAGCAGCGATATAAGACACTATCTATTCCTCGGTGATATAAAGTGTTGCCAACGATGGTATACTTTTTGGCTTGGTATCTAACACGTCGTCGATCATCTCGTGAGAGATGTTGAGCGAACTTCAAGGTTTGAAGATATAAAGCAATGTCTCCATACCAAGGGTCAAATGACGAGACAAGGAAAATGTGTTCGTCTGCAAATGAATCAACATGGATACCATCCTCATCTAATCATGGAAAATCAGATATTAACTCAGCAAAAACTAGTGATTTTTTGGACTTGGCTAAAGAAAAGTCGAGATCAAATTCTTGTAAGATGACAATCCATTTACTATATTTCCCACCTATGATATGCCTAGTGAGGATGTATTGAAACGGATTGACATCGGCAACAACAGTAGTCTTGCAAAGAAATATATAGTGTCGTAAACATTGGACTGCGTGAACGACAACCAAAGATAGCTTTTCAATGTGAGAGTAATTACGCTCAGGTCTAACTAAATTATAACTAAGATAGTAGATGACATGTTCATGGAGCTCATCATCCTCCTGAACTAGAACCATACCAATCGCCTCTTTAGACGCGACAATATACAACAAGTAATCTCTACTGTAATCAGGAGATTCCAGCAAAGGGGTCGATACTAAGGCTTTCTTTAAAGCATCGAAAGACTCCTAGGCTCACTCATCCCAGATAAAAGGAGTGTCTTTATTCAATAGGCACATGAAACCCTTAGTGATATTGGCATAATTCACTATAAACCGATGCAGAAAGTTAGATTTCCCCTATAAACCTTGAAGTTGTCTAATTGTGCATGGGGGAGGCAATTGAAGTATTGCCTCAACCTTAAGAGGATCTACCATGATCCCGGTCTTGGAAACTAGGAATCCTAAGAGACAACCAGACTTAATGCAAAAGATGCATTTGTGAGGGTTTAACTAGATTCTATAGTAACAACATCTTTCAAAAACTAGTCGAAGGTTTGTAATATGATCCACTCTCTTGCGAGAGTGAGCAACAATATCATCGAGTTAAGCTTCAACTATGTGCTTGAGATCGTGAAAAGAGAAAGTCATGGTGCGTTGGAAGGTTGCGAAAGGCATTTTCCGGTATGCAAAAGTACCCCAAGGACATATAAATGCCATCTTGTGTTGGTCCTTAGGTTTGATCTAGATTTGGTTATATCCTGAAAATCCATCCATAAAGGAAAATATTTTGCTTCCCATACACTCATCGAGAATCTAATCAATGAAAGGCATGGGGAAATTATATTTAGGACAAGACTTGTTCAGGTTGCTAAATTCCATACACACATGGATGGTTCTTTTCTTTTTATTCACAAGAATGGGGTTGGATACCCATTCGGTCAAGGGAACCGGGTAGATGAAACCAACATTAAGTAACTTCTCCACCTCTACCGTAATAGTGGGGGCCTTCGTAGGATTAACATCTCTAAGATTTTGTCGAGCAAGTTTAGTATTCGGATAAGTCCTAATCTCATGTTCGACAATATGAGGGTCGATCCCTGGAATCCCTTTGTATGACCAAGCGAATACATCTCAAAATTATTTGAAGAGGTTGGTGTATATCATAATCTCTTCTAGTGAACAATCCAAACCTATATCTACGTTCTCAATCTTGCCAGGGGTACAAGAGATATCGATCGGGACAGTAGGAGAAATACTCGCCATATTTCCTTTGGCATAAATGTTGTGCGTATCAAGTGGAACTACGACATGACCGACTATCTCACTCAAGGTAGATCAAAAATCATCTTGCTTTATTCTTTCAAGACTTGGGAGAAAATAAGATCGATGATGCATGTCATCCCAAGGTCTCTCGGAACCATTCATGGCTTTGAGGATGGCTTCGTCCGAAGGCAAAGTCTCATCTAATAAATCATGTGAACAAGATAACAAGGTGGCCCATACAGGCCTAAGAATGGGATCCTCCTCATTCGTCTACGAGGTAACAAGATTGGGATCAACGGAGGAGTCAAGAATGGCTTGATATGCAATATTTTTTGCCGATAGTGGCATAGCCATGCCAGCGTGCAACTGTCCTTCACTCGATGAATTCAAAGAAGCTAGGGTCCATGGATCACTAAAATAGGAAGTGAGGAAAGGTATGGACCTTCCGATTGAAGCAGGCCTACTAGACATGGCGTAAACATGATGAATCGGTGCCGAGAAGTCAAAAGTACCCATGAGGGAAGAATACATTCCGACACTGATATTCTCAGTTGTCAACTGAGAATTGTCAATCACAGGGATTGGCGGTCCAACAAATGTGTTAGGACTAGAGTACGCAAAGGATAATTGGTTGATCATCACGATCTCCCCCTAATGCAGAAAATAAAGTATACGTAAAATGGACGATATGACAGCAACAATAGCATAGGTCCAATTGCGACCTAGTAACAAGTGATAATCAAGAGGTTCATCAACTATCTCTACTTCCACCTCTACCATCTTTCCACCTAACTGGACTGGAAAGTCAGGGAGAATACCATGAGGGTGGAAGAAATGACCGTCAAATCTAGTCAACATGTTCGACGACTTGGAAAGGGTCAAAGAACCGATATCTTTCCAATAGACCAAGGACATCATGCAAGTGGTAGCACCTTCATCAACGATCGCTTGTTTGATAGTATACTTGGAATACTCCATGTAGATTTAAAAATCCACATGGTAGGGTAAGCGAGGCTTCATGCCCGTGACATCGAACTTGATAAATTTCGAGCCACAAGGTTCTAGAGCTTCTAAGGTAGAGAGTAAGGCATTCCTCTGTGATGGACATGTCTAGAGTACCTCCAAAGCCGACATCGCACAAGGGGTTTGGCCCAAATCCTCAACAATAGAGTAGTTATGGGCAGCTCTAGCATTAGGCTTGTGGGTAGAGCACTTGAGTACTCCTTTCGGAATATGAGGTGGTGGCTCTGGTTTCTCGATCTGAAAGTTCATCTCCGGGGGTGGAGGAGGAGCTTCTAGGCTAGTACTAGCTTTTGAAGAGCCATAATCTTGAGAGCGGGTGGCTATATCAATTTTCACGTCGACCATATTGATGCAAACACGATCACCATCTTGCGACAGTGGGTTTTGACTTCCACCAGATGCATTTCCAATGTTCGAAGAGCTCGAGGCTAAGTGTTGATTGTGTGGGAATGGGTTCGTTAGCACGACAGGTGGTAGATTTAAAATCCTTGCAGCCTCCGCAAGTTTGGGGCATAAGTGTGTAAGGCGGTCATCGGTACAAAGTTTACAAGGAAACTTCACCTTACGTTTCTCTTTCTTACCCTCTCTATCATTATCATTCTATTTCCCATTATTATCTTTGTCCTTGGGTTTATTATTACTCTTCCCACCCTTACGATTATTTCGACCTTTCCTTTTATTCCCATCTGGTTGTTGGTCACCATTTGGGTTCTTCGATGATTGCAAGGAATTTGCATCCACCAATAGGGTGGCTTTGGAGGATCCAAACGAGGTTGGCCCTCCAACAGACTTCGTTGTCGAGTCTGTGGATTTTACATTGACGGACCCTACAATGCCATCGGCATGAGGTCCAGGAGTTTGTCTAGGATTGTGATTTGTTCTCGGTGTGTCTGGAATAAGGTGGTATAACATCCTAGATTGATCATATATCAAATCAATTTGCTAGGATATAAAGATAGCTTATTCCTCTTTGAAGACCTCGAAAGTAGCAACATCCTTTGAAATAGGAGCGTGTAAATAATTTAGGAACCATTCTAGAAGAAAGGTCGGGGGTATAGGAGTCTTAACCAACCACCTTTTCCTACGCCATTCCTAGATATGGTCCGAGATGTGAGTGTCAGTAGATTGGCATAAAGTCGACAAAAGTTCAAGGCCAACATCATAATGAATAGGTAGTTGAAAGTGGTTGAGAAAGGATAGCACCAACTGATGAAAAGATCCATATGTCACCCTAGGTAGCTCAATGTACCATTGTGATGTGACTCCAATGAGAGTGCACTGAAACAATCGTAATCTAATAGAATCATGATTCAAAGAATTTGATGAGCAGCAAAGGTGAAAATTAGTGACGTGGTCACCAGGGTCCTCACCATTCTTACCCTCAAACTTTGGAATGTCTAACGAAAGTTTGGTAGGGACAGGGGGCCAAGTGGGATCATGACTCACCAGGTCATTCATTAGTTTAGACAAATCTGGAAAATTAAGCATGGCCAGAAAGGGAATACGGGGTTGCGACACCTGGCCCCATCCTCCCGCAAAAGATTGTGTGTTAGGAACTGCATTCCATCCAGGATTCTGGTAAGGACCAAAACCTTGTCCAGTATTAAAAGACCCTCCTCCAGGTTGATTCATAAAAGATGTATTGGGCATCATTCCAGCAAGAATGTTCTGATAAGGGTTATGAAAGTTTCCCCCAGTTGGATTAGATCCAAGCTGAGGTGTTATCATTGAAATTTTGTCCGCAAATGGTTACAAGAATTCAGCATCGTCAAACAGTTATGAGGTCACCCATGGACCAAAATTACCACAAATCCATTTCCAAAGGGTCAAAAACTATACAACTAGTGACAAAATTAAAGGGCGCTATGAATACACAGGGCGCGCATGCACATGCACAAAAAAGAAACGCAGGAATCGTGCACATTCGCCCGATGCACGACTGTTGTCGCAAAAATCCACGCACCTGAGAAATGGCACATTCATGAGAGTGGTCGGCCTCCCACCCACTTTTGGTTCAGCTTCCAAGTTGATTTGACACTCAAATCTAGACTAGATTCGACTGGGTGGCTGGTCAAAGACCTAAAAATGCCCTAATTAGCCTCTTTACACACTACAAACCGATTGGACAATACCTCAAAGAAATGCTATAAAAAGGCCATGGATGCACTTCATTTTTCAAGGAATTCAATAGCAAAGTTATGCTTCCACTATTCTCTTGAGGAATCATCTATTCTCATCAAGAGTATACTAGCATCATTTCATTGGGCAATCCATCTCACCCCTTGAGTGGATTAGCAAAGAATCGTTTCACCATTTTCATTTTCAAAGTTGTAAGAAGAGCTTATTTGTGGGGGTCCAAGAGCCCTCCCTTGGAGGAAGAAGGGACTCATAGTCCTCTTTCTTCTCAGTGTTTTCTTTCACTAATATCAACCTTACCATTGGTGACATGGGTCTCATTGTTTCTTTTTTCCTTATGTCCCTATGCTTATTATTTTAGTTGTTTTTTTATTTCTTAGTTTATTTCGTAGTTGTTCTTTTATATTTCTTTCTCTAACCATTTTCCTTGCAGCTGTCCTGCTTAGCAAACCCAACTAATCTTGCAAGCACCTCTATTTTGCTCACTAAGGTGACAAAAGAGGCGCAACATGAGGGTTGTTAAAATTTCCTCCAACTGGATTATATCCAGGTTGGGGAGTGGCCAAAGTGTAATACTAACCTCCTCCAGGTGGGAACCCTAAGGATTGAAGAGGATTTGTCATGCCAAAAGTATTGGTCAGAATCGACACCGAGGGAATAGGGATATAGGGAAGAACTTGTCCGCCAGCTAGGTTGTTCCATCTAGCGATAGAAGGGTTAGACCCAGGGTTAAGGATAGGAAGACTTCCCACATTAGGATTCGCTTGGGGTATATGATAACCACCAAACGGGAAAGGAGTGTAAGGAGGTGTAGTGCCCCCAAGTCCAAAGCTAGCATTAGGGCCAGTAGTTGGGATGGTTTTTGAAAACTGTGAAGTGAAGTTAGGCATACCATAAGAAAATGGACTAGAAGACGTAGGGATGGTCTGAACATTGTAACTCGGCGAGTGATCGAAATCCCAAAAATGGTTTCATGCAAGAGAGGAAGCATTAACTATAGGTCGATCCATAGTACCAGTATAAGCCTTTGGCACTACAACTGTAGCGGCTACAGGTGTCAAAGGGGTGTCATTAACTATAGTAGGATTGGGAGTCGAAGAAATCCCAGTGTTCTGAAGACTAGACTCGGTACTCATTCTTGTGGAACCACAAGTCTGAAAAGTGGATGTGTGTGTACCACTCTTGATAACTCTATTCCTTTTAGAAGGCAAGAACTCGAAAACAAGTGGTAACTATAACAACCGACGGGACCTGCGAGGAAGCTGGTCTGAATCCACAATGACTTATGACTCTCCAACGAATAAAAATATATCTTAAGGCCAACTAGTAGTCAAAGAGCATACCAAAAAAAAGGTCAAACAACCAATATGCATGCAAACAGAATAAAGTGGCTAAGTGGCCTCCCTCACTAAAGAAGGTATGTCTCGTCTAAGAGGGACCTGAGACTCCCTGCTAAAGTTTGTAGGTAATAGAATCAGTTATAAGGGCCTTCTTACTCTTAACAACCAGTTGGTCAGATCCTCCTAGAGAGGTAATCCTCCATAAAGGTTGTGTGTTGTCTAACCCCTATCTGACTCGGAATACAAGAAGAATAACCCCTACAAGTAACCTATGAGATACCTAAGTCAAGTGACTAATAAACCACTATATAACTGATGCAAAAGTGAGAATTCGTAAGTCCGAATCACAGTATGAGAAGGGTAGCAAAGTCTGATACCTTGAAAGCACCACCTCTCACAGAGGTATGGGTACTAGAAAGATCCCCAAATACGAATAAATCCACAGAAATATCTCTGATGCTAGGTGAGTATCCAAGGTTTATTCCTTCAACTAACTTCGCACGACCTCGTGATTAACTCTAGTGTGAGTGGAGCCTCCTGATATTACCAATTATACAATGGAATTCTCAAATCCTTGTCTCAGACACATATGTTCATTTAATTGCCTTGGAGAAGTTTACTCACAAAATCCTATTCCAAGGCACTAAATCCTAAGCTAGTTTGTGCACCCTAAAAAAAAAAATTGTGACTAATCAATTTTAGTTTAAAGCGTAAATTTTATTGGTCATGATTACTCAAAAAGGTATGGAAATGAAACTCATGGTGTTATGACTCTGCAAGAAAATAAATACTGATATAATGCAAAGTCTATCTTTAACTTTTCAATGAATGATATGCTAAATAAGAACAGTGCAGTATTCAATTTCAATTATGCAATTCAGAAGTAAAATGCAACATTTCACTAAATGTGCTAAGCTAATGATAAATATTCCAAGAAGGAAATGCCAACCAATGCAAAACGCCTATTTTTTTGTATTTTCAATATACTAAAAAGAAAATGCATGGACTGATGAATAACCTGATATATAAATTCTACTATGTATAAAAGCAATAACTCGAGCAGAATACCAATCAACCAAGAAAACATCCCAGATAACAAGGACAAATCAAAAATGGAAAACAAAGAGAAAGTCTCCGCCCAAAAATTCAACTCCAAACAGGTTTCCTGTCATTCCAGATAATCTCAACAGACACTATAGAGACCTAAGAAGGCTCAACGATTTTCAAATCTCACCCAGCAGTCACTAAACCAAGGAAAAAATCAAGGGGAAGTGGTATACGCAATTGTTCAGGAGAATAGAGTGTATATACGCTTCTTGCAGTGAGACAACAAGCGTGTATACACGACTGACAAGGAAAAAGGGGCATATATTCTTTAAAACAAGGCCAGGCAAGGGAAAAAGGCTGAAAACTCAGACTCAGAGTGAACAGAATCTGTCAAGCAGTGATATGACAAGAAATACAAAGGAAAAAGAGCAATGTAAGAAGAAAAAGTATTTCAACCCTTAGAAGGAAGATCTCTCCCCAGTGGAGTCACCATTTCTGTTACAAGGGAAAAACTCTCTATGGCCAAGGGTAAACCACAATAGACAGGTATGATTGTAGAAATCAACTCCATTCCAACATATGCTATATAAACTAATGTGAAATACAAGGAAGAGGCCTACCTCGATCCAACGTTTGATGATGTTCCACCGTTGAGCACTTTGACCCAAAGCTTTATACCTACAAGAAGTTCTTTACAAACAAGCAGAGCAAGTACATAGTGATAATATAAAAGGGGTTAGCACATCAAATAGCATAATCCATTAATAAACATCACAAACATGCCCATGGATAATAATCATATATTTTCAATATACCAATAGGATGGGAAAGGAGTATTTCTATTAATAATTGATCAGCAGAAGTGACAACATTACAGACTTTCGTTTCGGCACGGTTCGAAACCAAGAAACCAAGTTCCTTCCAACTGGGTCTCCACCACTTCAATCCTCCACCAAAGGAAATCTCATAGGAAAGAGGCAATGAGGTCCTCTCAACAATAGGGAAAGAGCCTGGGGACTGAACACTATGTTCAGACTTGAGGGACAAAGGGATGCAGACTCAATATGAAGTAATTTCTCCAGAGTAACTTTGTTCTCAAAGTTGAGTGCTTTCTCCTTTTTTCCATAGCTCGCAATTGCACTCTTATAGTCTCCAAAATGCAACTAAAGGGCCGAGTCAGAATGTTTCTAGTATATGGAAGGCCAAGGATCAAATATATTCTTTCGTGACATGGAAACTCGACCTCATTTTGTATTTTCTGTCACAAATCCTGATATACGTGAGCTGCAGTGGAGAAACAAGCGTATACACATCTTGTATAACTGATAGGGAGCATATATGTGGAAAATGTATATTTTTAGCTCTGGATTCATCAAAAAGGGATGATAAGTCTGCATAGGGAAATGGAAAAAGGCCCTCTATGCAAGATAGCAATGGTGAGGCAAATCTTTCTATAACAATTGTTTTGGAGCCTTTGTGGGGGTGCAATTTACTATTTAATTTTCACAATTAATGGCTTCCACCCAATAATTAAGTCTTAATCCCTTAGATTAGATCATACAATTAGCCATTTCTTTTAATGTGTGGTTTTTTATCTCAGGAACATTATTTTGTTGTGGTGTATATGGAATAGTGTGTTGCATTTAGATTCCTTGTGCAGTGCAGTAACTTATAAAATTGTTGTTCACATTTTCGCCTCCATCATCTGTTCTTAACCTTTGAAGTTGATGACCAAATTGGTTTTCTATAAGGGCCTTGTAGGCCAAAAACTTGTCAAACACTTCGCTCTTAAGTTTTAAGAAGTAAACCCAAGTGCATCTGGAAAAGTCATCAATGAATGTTAAGTAATACTTGCACCCAGAAAAAGAAGGAGAAGAAAGTGGACCACACAAGTCACTGTGAACAAGTTGCAAAGGGGCCAAGGTGTGTCAAGAGGCACATTTGTCAAAATTATCTCGATGATGTTTGTCGAGAACACAATCGACACAAACACCATCTCTTCAAGAAACAAGAGGAAGACCAGTCACCATATGTTGATTACATAGTTGTTTCAATGAGCAATAGTTTAGAATACCAAACCACTCATGCCAAAGTTTGTTCAAGCCATCCCTATGAGAAACAAAAATTGATGGAAAAGGGGATGACCCAAAGTTTTCAAACTTGTACAACCCAGTAATATCATCATAAATTCCAGTTTCAATAACATGCTTAGGATCTTTTAGATCCTTGATTACAACTTGGTGAGGTGAAATCTCTACGAATTTACATTCACCTGAATGAGTGATTTGATACATTGATAGAAGGTTGCAGGAAAGACTTGGAAAACATAATACACCATTGAAATGACCATTACGTACCTAAACTTTTCTAGACCCTACAAAACTAAGAGATCTATCATCACCAACAAATATTTTATTGGTGTTAGATTCATTAAGAGAATAAAATATGACTTTATCCTTAGCGATATGATAAGATGCTCCAGAAACAATAAGCCACTCATAAGAAGAAGAAGTAGAAGTTTCATTGAAGGAAAAACTAGAAGCATAAAGTGCATGTCCATGAGAATAAAAGTTAGAAGAAGAATGAATGAATATTGATGTTGTGCTTCTTCATCGCTTCTTCCAAAGATTCCATCTTCTTAAAACATTTGGACTCCACATGACCATGTTTCCCACAAAATTTATAATGTTTGTAAATCTTCTTGTTTTTATATTTCACTCCTTTAAAGTCACCATTAGGAGCAGAGGTTGGTGGAGAGGGTTTGGGACCTTTGTTTTTCTTGTTATTGTGACGAAGATGTTGCTTCTTGGGATTCTTGGATTTATCTTTCTGTTCAATCACTAAGAGTTTTTTGGATGTCCCTCCAGTGCTAATCAATCCAAGTTGCACAAGATTATATTTCTCTCGAATTAGAGAATCGCAAAAGGTCTCAAGAGAGGGTTCTTTATAAGCACTCTCTAGCGATTCTTTAGTGGCCTAAAAGTCAGATACAAAAATAGAATATGCACTACCAATCTTAGAAAGAATAGCATACATGCATCAATCTTACTTTAGATCTAGTTGGAGCTCTATATAAAAAATTCTAAGTGTTTTGAACTTAGATAAGTAATCTTCAATGCAAGGAAAATCATTTGGACTTAAAGTCATTAACTAGTTTTCCAACAGGTGAGCTCGAATAATATTGTGTTTACCGAACATAGCTTCAAGATTTTACCAAGCTTTATTGGGGGAATTAATTTATTTAAGGTGAAACCTTAAATCAAGAGAGATGGACATTCTGATTAGTCCAGGATCTTTTTCATTCTTATTAATCAATTTGGCATACTTTTCGTCATCAATGGGTTCTTCTTCTTTTCCCAAGGTAATCTAGTACAATCCTTTACTTCTTAATAAATCCTCCATATGAGATTTCCATTGGAAGTAGTTGGTGTTGGTAAGAAAAATATCACTAGGAGAAGCCATATTAAATATGTAGAGAATATGGATTTAAACAATGAAATTGATGATCTGGATGGAAATCTCTCAAAAAAATAAGTTGTTTAAAAAAATGGCACTACAAACAGACTTTAGATGTGAAAGTTATTCCTTTTGAAAAAATGCATAAACGGTAACTAAAGAGCCACGTGGCAAGTAGAAGTTGTCATTGTTTCATGGAAACCTGCATAGGAGACCCAGCTAAAGAATATACAAACAAAGCTTATCAAGAAAAGGAAGAGAGATACAATATGAAGAATGAGAATCAATGTATATTATGATATGTTCAATGAGTGAGCGATATTCACTCATATAGGCAATGACATCCTATAATTAAGAAAAGTGAAGAAGAAGTGAGATGCAGTGAGATTTTCTTAGGAATGCATGCATAATAGTGATGGTATAAAATTAGAAAGTTTAAAATAGAACTTGTGAGTTAACTCCCACTGAACTAGTGTGAAGAAAATAGAAATTTGTCCAACACCCCCCC
>ML780674.1:462587-501880 GCA_009831015.1 Picea engelmannii
AAAACTTTCCCCTTTGCAAGGAGTGCAAAGTGATTGCTGCAAGGCATGCACAGTTGTCCATAATAACTCAAAACTTGCATAAGAATATGTTGCAAGGTGTGCATCGAGCAAGAGGAGAATGCCAAGAGGGAGGAACGAATTTCTTTTCAAGAAATCCTTCAGATCTGAGTTATCAAAAATCCCTGAGTACACGGGAAGTCGAAACCTTCACAAAGGCCAAGATCAACAAGGATAACACTTTTCAAAAGTGTAGTCAAGGTCTGAGAGATGGACTTGCAAGAGGTTCAAAGGGGAATACCTTTGAAGACTTATAAAATCTTCTAAGTCTGAAGAAATCAGAAGCTCCGGAGGAGGAGATACAATGATCATTGGATCACAGTGCAAAGGATCAACAATCGTCTTATCAAAACAAGGTGCATGAGCTTTAACACTTCACACACATGAGAGAGAAATCATCAAGCTTTGAGACTTCATATTTCTGAAGCCCAAAGAGATGGAAAGCCGAAGTGAAATATCAAGCGTTCGATCATCCGAAGTAGACCTGAGTGATCATATCATCCGAAGTGAACCTTAGGTGTTAGATCGATCAAGTGAATCTAAGCCATCAGATATCATGAGTTCAAGAGGAAGCAGTTGAAACTTGCGATTCCCGAAGCGTGAAGAGCTGGAGAAATGAAGCGAATCTGGAACATTAGATACATAAGGGCATGTTTCGATGCATTGTCAGATATATAGCAAGGAAAAGGTGAAGTGTTGAAACACACAAAGCTCGAAGAGTCGAAGAGCTGAGAGTCCTTGATCTATAAGTGGGCACTTATCAGCAGATCGCGAGCTCTGGGAAAATTATAGTGAAGTTTCAGTTTGAGAACTCAGACTGTCGAATCCCGAAGACCCGAAGTGAATCTGGGTAGAAAGATCTAGAGGAGACATGGCATGAATCCGTGGAATCTGGGTAAAGTTCTGAAGTGATTCGTAGTCATTGGATATAAGAGAGACGTGGCATAAATCCATGTACTTTGGGTAAAGACCCGAATTAATCCTTGATCATCAGATTAGGAGTACACGCGTCAGTGGATCACAACCTTCAGATAAAAGCCATTTGGAAAAGGGAGAGGTTTGATATTTGAGATCTTAGAAGTCTGAAGACCCAAAGGAGATCTCGACCGTTGATCGAGAGGAGGGCCACATGACCATTGATCTGAGTTGAAAGGTTAAACACCCAAAGTGAAGGCAAGACCATTGATTGTGAGGATAATTTTCCACGGATCTTTTTCTCCAGAATATTTCCTTGCAAAGGAAACCAAGGTTTGATATTTGAGAATTACAAAGTCTGGAATTCTGAATCAACTACAGTGGTCAATCTAGGAGAAGGAGATCTGAACCATTGATCCCAAGAGATAGATCTCGATCAATTATTCAAAAGCACCATCAAGATTGTGAGATCGAAGGTCATCTCACATTTTGGGGATATAAATTTCTCAATCTTTACGATATTGAGGGCGGGCTGCAATTGAGACCACAGTTTTAGGGAAAATACACATGGAGGCTCAGGGTGAATTGCGGGGAGAAAAGTGCTTTGACACCAAACCACTCTTGAGTTCACCCACAATCACACGTAGGCATGAGGTCATCGCCCAAGGTCACATCTGAGAAGGGGCCGAGAGAAAAGGCGCTAACTCCAACTCTGATATTTTGCAGAACACGAAAGGGAAGGTTGCGGGTATCATGAAGCCTGCGCAGGGAGCCAAGAGGACCTATGGTTAATACAAAACGATACCAACAAGGTTTTATAGGGTCATTCGACTCCAGATTTGAAGATCCTGAATGGGAGGTCACACAACCCTTAGGAGAGAAGGGGGTCTACACCACATGGGCTACCCCGCGACCCACCAAAGCATATGTTGTTGAATACTGCATACCAGGGTCACGGTTGGTAGGAGGAAGGATCGTTATCAAATATGTGAGAGATATATCACTTTGATCTGTCCTATTCAATATCATCAAGTTGGCGGGGAGAACTAGTACTCATAATGATTCAAAGCCCCAAATTTCTTACGCCATTCAGTGTTTGGAACCAAGATTGTTCAACTAGAGTGCAAGGTTCCTGAAGAATGTTAAAGAGAAGATATCCAAATGTAAAACTGCCAAGCAAAAAAAGTTCGAATACGGTTCTTTATTGGTTTTGTTTTTCCTAGAACAGATTCCCCAGATGCAGCCATAGGTTGCAATGATAGCACCTCCTTTGACCGAGCCTCGTATGGAGAGGTGGACCATTCTTTCACCCAGATTGGGGAATGGTCCCTCGACTTTTATATTCACTGTCGACTTATTCGCCTGGTGGAGGAGGTAGTTAGTGGTGATTGAGGACTTACCCTATGCTGGGCTAGAATTTAGAGGCAGTGATGACTTGGTACTTCCCGAGGGAATACAGTGGGATGCATCAGGTACAAAAGATCATAACCTTGTAACACATATTTTTGTTTTTTTTTAGATGTTTTTATTTGTACAATGAGGGATATAAACCATTTTGTTTTCATCATGCAGACAGAGGTGTGTCATGTCCGGTGGAGATGCTAGCATTGGGGTATCGTGGGGATGCATAGGTGGCAACTGAGATGCACCTTTACATCTTCAGTGACATACAGTTGGGGTCTCTTAAGGCCTCAATCATTTTCTACAATGGGTGACACGAGAAGTAGTGTACTATGTAGATCACAATGCAATACAAAAGGATGATTAGATTCCTCATTCATTTTCTAGTCTTTATGATGATACTATGGGCATGAAGGCCCATGTTTTGCCTCGTTATGTACTTTTGTAGTATTTCAAAAAAAAAAATCTATCACACACACACACACATATATACGAGTTTTGTGGTGGCTACCTGTGTTGCATTTTTGTTTTATGTGATGTTTTATACATATGATTTATGTTTCAAATGTTTATCTATGCACAATATACGATTCCAACATGTAATTCGCTAACGAATCTACAATCATGTTGAGTTCTCTTGATATGTGTTTGTACTCAAGAAATTCAAAATCTCTTTCGAGATGGCGAACCCTCATATGGAGACGTAGTAAAGTTGAGTTGTGAACGTCATACTCACGATTTAGTTGACGGACCATGAGTTGGGAGTCAAGGTTGATAATAAATTGAGATATACCTAGAGAGGAGGCTTTGGTTAAGAGTTTGATGACCACATGATACTATACAATGTTATTGGTTGGATATTCGAGGAAAATTCCTCCTGAACTCACTAACTCGCCAGAGTGGTAGATAACCCAAGCTGCAGAAGTGATGTTCTAGGTATGTCGACTAGCGCCATCCACAAACCCAAAATAGATGGAAAAGAATGATGTCATTTACACATTCAATCACAAATCAAAGTATAAGTAGCCGAGACAAAACTATTTCACACAAAAGAAAAGACACACCAAGTCAAAAGTATATAGTACAGTAATGTACAAATCACACATGCGATATATTCTATTCATAGTACTTCTTGAGGTAAATCCCATTTCGGGGCTCACCAAGAGATATTCCATTTTAGTCTACTAACTCGTAGGCACCTTTGTGTAACATGTGTTTTATCATGTACGTCCCGTTCCACATGAATTCTAACTTCTGTGCCCCTGGTTTGTCATGGTATTGATCATAGACTAGGACTAGATCTCCTTTCGCGAAAGTGCGAGGTTGGATGGACTTATCATATTTATTTTTCATTCATTTTTTATATGTCTCATTGATGAGATAAGTATCAGGATGGGTTTCATCCAACTTGGTTAGATATAAGAATCATTCCTCTTCAATAGAAGGGATCTCACATTCGATCGGTAGCACTCCTTCTATCCCACATACCAACTGGAAGGGTGTAAATCCAGTTGCGGTTTTAACTTAAGTTCGATAAGTCAAGAGTGCGGAGAAGAGTTGCAAGTGACAAGAGGTTTTTTTTTCTTCCACCATGCATTGAAACATGGTCTTCAGGACTTTGGTGATGGATTCAAATTTTCCATTTTCATGAGGATAGTAGTGGGATGAGTTGTCATGGAAAAAACTTGACTTGGTGTGCAATTCATTGATCATCTGGTTCTGGAAATGGGATCCATGATCAGTTACAATATTTTGTGGCACACCGAATTGAGTGATGATGTGATTGAACACAAAAAGTGTTGTAGTGCGACCATCGTTAAGAAATGTAGGCATAGCCTCAGCCCATTTAGTGAAATAATCGACGGCAACGATGATATAACCGTTCCCCCCGGATGAGGTAGGATTACATTGCATAAAATCAATTCCCCATTTTGGAAAGGGGCCAATGGAGAGAATGGGATGAAGTGGAGTTGGGTGGGTACATGATTTCCTATGAAATATCTGACAAGCTGGCATTTTTTAACGACCTCGATGCAATATTTTAATATGGAAGGCCAAAAATAACCAACAGGTAGAATTTTTTGGGATGTAGCCATCCCAGGAAGATGACCACCACAAGATCCAAGGTGATAGTCATTTAAAACTTGTTCAGCCTCTTCATGGGTTAAGAAACGTTGGAGGACAGTATAAATGTCATGACAGTACAAGGTGTCGCCAATGATAAGGTAGTGCTTTGAGTGGTGTCTAATGCGACATCGTTCATCGCATGAAATGTTTGGATTGAATCATTGTGTTTGTATATCGAGAATAATATCTCCATACCAAGGATCAAATGTACTAATGAGGAACAAGGATTCATCAGGGAGAGAATCATTGGGCTCAGTATCCTCATCAGTATGGGGAAGATCTAAAATTAATTCTGCAAAAACCAACGATTTCTTAGCCTTTGATTTGGAAAACTCGAGATCAAATTCTTGGAGGATGATGATCCATTTTGAATATTTTCCCCCAAGTACTTAATGAGTCAAGATGTGGTACATGGGGTTCGAGTCTGCGATGACCATGGCAGTGCGTAACAGAATGTAATGGTAAAATCTCTTGACGAAAATAATTGTTTCCAAGGCCAACTTTTTGACATATGAATACCGGAGTTCGGGACGTGATAGACTTTTACTCAGATTGTAGATCACATGTTTGTTGTTGTCTTCATCCTCTTATACTAACACCATATAAATAGTGGAAGTGGAGGCAGCCAAATAAAGGATATAATCTTTCCCATAATTCGAAGGATGCAAAAGAGGTGTGTTCATTAAGGCATGATTAATAGCATCAAAGGAGCATTGAGTGGTTGCATCCCAGATGAAAGGGGTATCTTTCTGCAATAATCTCATGAATCCTTTAGTAATTTCAGCATAATTAAAAATGAAATGGTGAAGAAATATTTCCTTTCCTTACAAACTTTGCAGTTGAGTGAGGTTTTTGGGAGGAGGTAAAGCTAGAATGTCTTTGAATTTCAAGGGATTCGCCCTAATACTGTCTTTGGAGACTACGAATCTGAGGAGTCTCCCTAATTCGACAGTGAATATGCATTTATGGGGGTTCAAACATATGTTGCAAAACCTACATTGAAGAAATATGGCTCGTAGGTGACCAATGTGGTCTCGTCGACTAGATGAGTGAGCGGGTAAGTCATCAATATAAGGTTCAACAATATGTTAGATATCGTGGAATGCATACCACATGGCCCGCCGAAAAGTGGCTCCAGCGTTTTTAAGGCCAAAAGGTGATTTACACTAATCAAAAGTCCCCCAAGGGAAAATGAAGGTTGTTTTATGTTGATCAGCCGGTAAAATATCTATCTGGTTATATCCAGAAAATCCATCCATAAAATAGAAAATGACGCTTCCGACGCAATTATCGATAATTTGGTCAGTAAAGGGTGTAGGGTAATTGTCCTTGGGACAAGCCTTATTAATATCCCAATAATCGAAAAAAACACGAATTTTCCCCTGTTTCTTGGTGATCAGAACGATGTTGGAAACCCATTTGGTCAAAGGGATAGGATAAATTAAACCAGATTTCAACAGTTTTTCTACTTCTTCCTTGATTCTCGTGGTTTTATTAGGATGGACCGGGTGAAGTTTTTGTCTCACATGTTTAACTCCTAGGTAATTTTTCATTTCATGCACAATGATCGATGGATCGATCCCTGGCATCTCTTCGTAACTCCAGGAGGAGATGTCGCAAAATTATTTGAACAAGGTGGTATAAGATTCAACTTCTTTAGTTGAATAGTTTCCACCTAGTTGTATTTTTTCCACAATAACTTCTTTAATGGATATGTCGACAATGATAGTGGAAGAGATGTTTCCCAAATTTCCCTCGAAGATGGTATCATGAGTGAGTATTGGAGATTGAGGGGATTCAACGATATCATTAGGAAATATAGATGAAAGATATTTCTCTATGTCATCCAAACTGGAAAGAATGGATGAACAATGGTGGTTGTCATCCCATGGTGCCTCCTTGATACCAAGAATTTCCATAATGTATTCATCTGATGGAAAAATATGTAGGATGTAATCAAGAGTAGAGGATAGGGAATATAACCAAGATGGTAACGAGTAAGTTGTAGGTGCCAGTAGATCTTGGTCGTCTGGTGGAGAAGAGGCAGACTGGATGGCGTCGTATTCAGCCTCTACAAGACTAAGTGGCATGGTGTCACCTAGTGTATCAAATTCTAATGGACTAGGCACGATCAAAGGATCAGATCAAAGGATTGATGTGCCATAGTCAAAATAATATTAAGCATTGTGATATGTTGCTTAGTGGGGGGAAGAGGTGTAGGGAAGGTACCCATGAGCGAAGAGTCTTTCAAGAGACCTACCCCAACACTTTCATAAGTGATTTTTGAGTCTCCCCAAAAAGGAATGTTGTTGTCGTTTGAGTGCAAGCGTCGGGGGTACAATAATCTAACTGATCGATGGTCACAAATTTACCTTGATGAGGGAATTAGACACACTGAAAAACCGATGAAGAAACTACATTCATAGCATAGAACCAACTTCTCCCTAGCAACAAATTATAATCGAGGGGATCATCGATGACTTCAAAATATACAGAAATAGTTTTTCCTCCCAATCGAATGGCTAAGGATTGTAATAATCCATGAGGTCAGAAACCTCTTCCATAAAATGCTCGTAACACGGTGGGAGATTGATTAAGACCAGGTTATTTAAGGCCTTTATAGCAAGCCAAATACATGACACATGTGGATTCCCCCTCGTCCAATATCATGTGATGAATATGTTGATTATGGAAAACAACATCGATCTGGAAAGCCAGTTGGTGAGAGAATCGTGATTTAAAATTATCTAAGTTAAACGTGATATTGTTAGACGACTCGGGATATATAACTCCCATGGCTACCAAGAGTTTCCTATGTTGGCTAGGAAAGTGTTGTAGGAATTTCATAGTTGACATAGAACAAGGTTCTTGAGCCAAATCTTCAACGATGTTGTAGTTTTGAGTAGCACACGAGGTAGGATTATAGGTCGAATTTAGAATTGTGCTCTTGGGAGGGCGTAGAATAGATTCAAAGTTGGGTTTCTCAATCTGGAGTGGCCCAGATGGAGGGGTAACAGTAGTAGGCATTGGATCCATTGTAGTACTAGTAGTTACCTTTTCTTTATCATATTTACCTGGAGGTATGTCATATATTGTAGTATGAGTGGTCAAATATATCCCATTAAACATGTAAATGTGTGAACTCGATGAAGCTTCCTCATTTGGAGGATGATTTGGATTACCACCTATTGAAGGTGCAGGAGCTTGGGAAACCAATGACTATTCTTTTGGAGAAGGATGTGTCAAAACATCAGGTTGAGAATTTCCTTTAAAAATTTTGGCAACTTTGTCTCAATGAGGAAAATCTCATGTGTAGTGATCTTCACCACAAATGAGACACGAAAATTTCGGTTTGCGTTGTGGTTTTTTCTCAGTAGTAGGTGGTTGCATTTGTGGTTTTTCATTTTTGGTTTGATTATTGTTTTTCTTGGGTTTATTCTTAGTTTTCTTATTCCCCTCTGACTATCATGGAGAAGTAGATGGAACTGCATTCACATCGGATATTTGAGTCGAGGGGGGAGTTTGATGAGAGTGAAGTCGACTCGGTAATGGGGGCAGTGACTGAACAATTGCTCATGCCGGTCGACTAAGCACTAGACTGGGTTTTGACGGAACCGATAACTCCATCTGTGTGAGCGGTGGAGGATGGTTTTGATGGATCAGTTGATGGAAGGGGAGCATTTGGAATCAATTCATACAAAGTATCGGATTGGGAATAAACCAAGTCTAGATACTGGGCACAAGTGATGGCTTCCTCTTCTGTAATGACACCACCCATGGCTATGCCACGAGCAATTGGAGACAAAAGAGATTTGGTGAACCATTCATCTAACAATTGGTCAGGAATGGTTGCTTTGATCAACCATCATCATCGTCTCCAATCATGAATATGATCATAGATATGTACGGAGTTGTTCTGACAAAGGGAGTTCAAACGCTTCATGTCGATTTCATAGTGAATAGGTAATTAGAAGTGTGTGAGAAAATCCATGGAAAGTGAATTAAAATCTTGAAAAGTTCCACGTTGTAATTCAATGTACCATTTAGCCATTGTACCCATAGTGTATGCTGGAAAAGACATAACCGAATAGAATCATACATTAGTGAATTGTATGAACACCATAGATGAAAATTCATAATGTGCTTATTAGGGCCTTCACCAGGTTTACCATCAAATTTCAAAATATCGGAAGGCAGTTTAGCAGGAATGACTAGCCAAAATGAAGAATGTAATATGGGATCATTTGTCAATCTTGACAGATCCGGTAGATCTAGAGTGGCTAAGAAAAGTAGTCGTCAATTGAACTATGGATGATACTGGTGTGGCATAGGGACACCAGTAGGATCATAAACTAGTTGAGCTGGGTAATTGTAGACAGCATGCCCTCCCATGTGCTATTATTATTGACCAACAAAGGTAGGATTTACTTGTTGAGGAATGTGCATTAAAGGAGAGGGGAAACCCATTTTCCCTTGGGGAGGATAACCAGTGTATCCCAAGGGAGGATATTTCTCTTGATTAGTTTGAGGTGGATAACCAGGTTTCCCTTAAGGAGGGTAACTAGGTTGACCCTGAGGAGGGTAATTATTTTTCCCTTGGGGAGGAAACGATGATTGACCTTGAGGACCCCAAGTGGGATTTGAGACTCCTAGGAAATTTTTTCCATAATGTAATCTAGAAGGATTAGAATTTAGGATTCCTCTTTGCGGGTTAGGGTTTGATGGCCCTCATTGATGTGGTTGATGGAACTTGCCTCCTTAGGGTGGTCCCCAGGATTGTGGGGGGTTTCTAGTGAATGAAGGTTGAGGTTGTCCCCCTGACATTGGTTGGGTAGAAATTGGGGTATGACCTGTGTTGGCACAGGGATAGACCCAGGGTTCAATGCTCAAGAGCGCACCAACAACGCCCTAACTACCGACCCTTTTGGTAACACCTGTGAAGAAGATGAAGTCTCACCCGAGATAGAGGTAGGGGTGGTTGCAAGACTCAGGTGTCTACAACCTTAGTTGGGACACAAATCTGTGAATATCTTTCTTACAATGCACTTAGCAGCAGTTATTCCTTGGCATACATTCATTAATATACTTCGCAGAAGGCATAGAGAATCGCAGTGAATACTATACTACGAATGATTCAATACTTATCCACATAAATATAGGTTAGATTCAACAGATCAAGCACTAAGAATCTCATATATCAGATCTAATGTTCATTCATTCATCAACATCACAAAGCATAACTAGAT
Organism: Picea engelmannii; assembly: GCA_009831015.1. Taxonomy (NCBI): domain Eukaryota; kingdom Viridiplantae; phylum Streptophyta; class Pinopsida; order Pinales; family Pinaceae; genus Picea; species Picea engelmannii. Next base: position 472,334 of record ML780674.1, read on the forward strand.
CTACTTAATCACATCAAGCACTTAGCCAAGAAAGAGATAAATGCATAAGAGTGAAGCACAAAGCACTATACACATAGTTACTGTGGTTCACCCCCACCCTAGGGATACATCCACGAAGTATTCTTTATATTATCACAGTCAAGCAATTACAACACAGAGCTCTAATGACCCTTACTTTGCACAGGACAGAAGATCTGTGCAGCTCACTAGATCCTTCTTCCTTTCTCTTCAGACTATAAAAACCTGCACTTAGCTCTTTGATCTCATGCAAAGAGCACTCTAAGATACATCTGGTCACACAGATCCAATTACTAGCACTCAACTTTCATTCATACATCACATAGATGTACTACATTACTATCTCCTCTTTATCTTATTATCTACATTGCCTATTTATATATTACAAAATGGGCCTAAACATGGGTAAACACACGGGCTGACATCCCTCTCCCATTACATCAACCCAAAACCCTAAAATGGACCCTAAAATAGGTCTCGCTTCCTTATTTTTTTCTTCGTGTTGCGCTCCTTCCTTGGTAAGCTATAGCAGTCCCAAAAGTGGTCAAGTATGACCAAGTACTCTTCAAAACTTAGTCAAGGGCTAACAGGCCCCCAACACCCACCTGTGACTCATCCCAAGTCACTCAAGTCTAACCAATTCCGCTTTGAACGCCTTGAGCTTGGCTCGAGTGTCTTCGACCTGCTACAATGCCATAGCCTCTTATTCAGTAAATTCCTGGATTATTGTGTCATTGAGTGGTCCTTCCAGGCATTATTCTGCAATGATGACACCCTGTTCAAGTTTAGCTCCCTAACTTTCAAGTTCATCAAACAGTTGGCATGCCTTCTCTTGGAGTGGTTGCAGTCATTGAGAGACATCCATTACTTTACTTTGTAGCGTGTGTACTTGTTGTTGGGTTGTGCATTTCTTAGCGAACCTGTTCATTCTTTCGAATGGGGTCACGGACTTCAGCTACACTTGTAGCACATCTGCATGCTTCTTTGCTTCATGGATTTGTGCCTCCAATATCTGCAATTTTGGATTCTCTGCGAGGGTTTCATAGGTTTTGGCACTTATGGTGCTTAGCTTCCTACATTCAGAAGCCAAAGTTTTTAATCGGTCATCTGCGCTTCGAGAAGTGGCCTCTCTTAGATCTCTTATCTCTTGGGTTGTCTCAGGCACGGTGCAAAGCTCCAGATCCATGATGCACTGTTGAAGTTGTTGGATTAATACTTCCAGTTGGGTCACCTACTATGGAAGATGATCTTCCATCTTCACTTCTATGATCATCACAGAGCGCAGTGCCTTGTGAACTCTTTCTTGTGTTTCAAGTTGCTCTGCTAGAAACTGGTCCTTGATCTGTTGTAATTGGGATTTTTCCTCCTCCCATTTGGCTTGTAAGTCAGGTTGCTCCTATTTTCCTTTATCCATTGCTCTTCATGTGCACTTTGTGCTTGTGCCAAAGCCTGGGTGGATTTCTCTATGTCTTCTTGAGCTCATCGCAGGCGAGATTTGACTTTCTCGACGATCTGGCGTAACTATGTGGGCTCATTGGTTGTTCCTGATATTTCCATTGTTAACAGCACCGTAGAAACTAATTTTCTGGATTGAAGTGCCTACTGCTCTTCTTTGAATTCACCCGTGATCCAGTGGAACAGTTCCTCCTGCTTTGCTTCTTACTTTTCCGCGAACTCTAATGAAACATCATTCAGCGCGACAATTAAGAAGTCAAAATCATCTGGGGCAAGCGTAGTCTTAAGCATGGTCCGAGTGGCCTTATTTTTCTTTCTAGATGAGGGCCTCAGTGGAGTACTCTTCCTTTTCTTAGAGGGATCTGCCTTGTCCCTAGGCAAGGTAACCTCACCTTTGCTCTGTTCAACTTCTATGCCCCCTAGTTCTTCATCATCACCTCCCTTCATAGGTGAGAGTGAAGCAGTCCTCGTGAATGTGCTATGGATATCTTGAACTTCCACATCCTTCTTAGTCTTGTGTGGTCCTGGTGTATCTGGCATAGCTTCAGGGCTATCTACGTCAGACATCTCTACGAGATCTACTTCAACAAGGAGGTCTACCGACCATTCCTTAGTAATCTCCTCCAGGTCATCTTCTGTCATCTTTTAATATCACGGGAGTTGTTGTTTGTGCTCGTCTGCGTGCACTGTCTCATGATCTTCTCCTGGTCAGCATGAACTGTGTGCACACCTTTCGAGAGGTACATAGTGACTTTAGCATAGTTGAAGTCTCTGGGTACAGAGTCTCAATTCATTGGTCCACTTAGTGGTGGGATATATTTAGGCAAGACGCTTGGGATCATCTTCACAGTGGTGAAGTCGTTTCCTAGCTTAGATCGTCTTTTCGAAGACAGTCAGGATGGTCCTACTCGAGCAGTGGAGAGGGAAGCTGGTAGTATGCCCGAGGACGATGTCTGTACACCTGTAGACATTCTATGTTCTAACATGACTCTCTCAGATATTAAATCAATTAGAACTTCTTCAACAATTTTCTCAGCAGTGTTGAGCTCGTTCGACATACAAATTTGGGTCAGTTGGCTCAGGTGCAAAAGGAATTTAGAGATCACATCGAATAGTAAGGCAATAATCTCATGGTAAGTAAATCTCAGGGTTCACGCTCAGATTCTCAGTTAGCAAAAATTATTCTCTGTGCGTGGCGCGATAGGTTAAGTAGGCAATCTCAGCAACGGTCTGCTTGCAATGGACATGGGGCCTTCGTTAAGTCTGTTCTATCCGTTCTGGTTCTATCCAACGGTCTAGTGGTAACCCATAACTGCTTTTCGATCCGTTCGGAGCGGCGGTCGAATGGGTTTATCTGTTCCAATGGCTATATTGCTTCATCATGGCAGAGTATTCTATGTCGTTGTTCTGATATCTCGGCGAAGCTCCAATTATGCAATTCTTCTTTCTTTGAAGTGTCCTCTAGAACCTCTTGTAACCTTATAGTATTATCCCTTTTCTTTCTTAACTTCCTAGCCTTCTTCCCAGTGAGTTTTTTCTCAATAATGCTTTTACCATTCTGATGTTTATCTTTTGTGGTCTTAGTTACTTCGCGTTGTGGAAAATCTTTCTTAGGGTTCCTTGATAATACTTCTTCTATATCAAAAATAGGTAACTCAAACTTTTGCATATCCTCAAGTGTTCTCTTAGCTTTGACATCGAAGGTACTAATATGAAATATCTATGATCTTCTCTTATGTTCTTCAATCAAGTGTGCGATCCTTCTGGTCATAAATTCTTTTAACTCTTGCTTCTTCTGTTCCAAAACTTTCTCTTCTTCTCTTCAGCTGGCCTGTTCTCTATCAATCCAGGTTTTTCCTATGAGCATGGTAAACGGGGCGTTGTCTTCAACAAATTTAATGATCTCAAATTCTTCCTCTGTTGAAGTTCCATTGACAGTCATAGGTATCTAGGTGAGCCTTCCACATATGTTTACTAGCTTTCCTCTGAAAAAACTTGTTCCTCCTAGGGAAGGGATCATGGTAGGCTTCCCTATAGCTTCCCAAGTTCTTTCTAGCATAATGTTCACTTTCACTTCTTCATCAAGAATAAATTCAATGTCAAAGTCCCCTATTTTTCTTCGATTTTCTCCTTTTCTTTGAATATCTCTTATAGCCTAACATGTCGGTGGTCATTCAAGGTATATTTCATATGTAGCAATATATTTTTTTATTCTTTTTGGTTTTCTGTTATAATCTTGGTCTCTTGATCTCCCTCGGGGTTTTCTTGTTCCATATTCATCTTCTCAAGCCTAGAAATCATTCTAGGGAAATCCAATACTTCATGGTCCATAGCCTTACAACAGAGGCAACTAGGTCTTCTCCCAGGGAATTCTTTAGAAATATGTCCCAGTCATCTGCAACCATAATAGAGGGTTAATCTTCTCGTTCGTTTAGATGTTCCCCAACTCCTTCTGTATTGCGCACCAGAATCATGGTGGCTAGCCTGAAAAAAAAAAATCTAGGATCTTGCATCCACTTGTTAGTCCAGACATTCTTTCGATGCATAGTTATAACATATCTATCACTATACTTATCAGATTTATTCATATCAAGCTTTCTTTCATCCATTAATGCCCTAGTTTTGAAGCTAGGACATAATCTATCAAACATACCTAGATCCATGCTTTAGAAACAAAAAATTTCACTTATCTTACTTCTGCAGAGCACAAAGCTTCCAGATCTAATACTTTTAACTATTCTTACCTTTATCAAGGCATAGAGCTTATAGATCTTACCTTTTTCTTCACAGATCTGACTTCTTTTCTTCAAATATGACCTCTCTTTCTTCAGATTTGACCTCTTTTCTTGGCACAAAGCTTCACAGGTCAAACCAAACACTGCACACTACAACAACAAACCTACACACAGAGCTTATTTCACGCAAATCTTCTTCTTCTTCAGTTCCCAGCAATCCCAGTTCCAGGTCCCAGCAACAGAACCATTTGTTGGCATAGGGGTAGACCAAGGGTTAAATGCTCAAGAGCGCACCAACAAATCCCTAACTACTAGCCCTTTTGGTAACACATGCGAAGCAGATGAAGTCTCACCTGAGGTAGAGGAAGGGGTGGTTGCAAGACTTAGGTGTTTGCAACCTTAGCTGGGACACAGATCTGTGATTATCTTAGCACTTAGCAGCAATTATTCCTTAGCATACATTCATTAATATACTTGGCAGAAGGCATAGAGAATCGCAGTGAATACTATACTAAGAATGATTCAGTACTTATCCATAGAAATATAGGTTATATTCAATAGATCAAGCACTAAGCATCTCATATATCAGATATAATGTTCATTCATTCATCAACAGCAGAAATCATAACTATATCTACTTAATCACATCAAGCACTTAGCCAAGAAAGAGATAAATGCATAAGAGTGAAGCAAAAAGCACTATACACACAGTTACTGTGGTTCACCCCCACCCTAGGGATATGTCCACAAAATCTTCTTTATATTATCACGGTCAAGTAGTTACATCACAGAGCTCTAATGACCCTTACTTTGCACAGGATAGAAGATTTGTGCAGCTCGCTAGATTCTTCTTCCTTTCTCTTCAGACTATAACAACCTGCACTTAGCTCTCTGATCTCATGCACAGAGCACTCTAAGATACATTCGATCACACAGATCCAATTACTAGCACTCATCTTTCATTCATACATCACATAGATGTACTACATTACTATCTCCTCTTTATCTTATTATCTACATTGCCTATTTATAGATTACAAAATGGGCCTCAATGGGGGTAAACCCATGGGCCAACATCCCTTTCCCGTTACATCAACCCAAAACCCTAAAATGGACCCCAAAATAGGTGGTGGTAGAGGCATGTGGCGGGTCAAAAGGCGGTCAGCTAAAATTAAATTTTTCATAAAGGTGACATCCCGATGGAGTTCTCAATATAGAATGAACAGGAGTTTGATGCGGATCTACCATTTCATCACAATAGACAGGGGTGGTGTATTATTTGTTAAAATTTGGTTGTATTGGTTCCATATCTAACTGATTATATGGCCTTCATGTTAGGTAATGGTAATCCTCTAGTACAATGTTACCTAAGTATTCTAGTCCAACCAAGAGTAGATCGAGAGGAACAGATAAAGCTAGGTTAACAGGAAGGGTGTAACCTTCCTCAACCATAACTAAGGCTCTCTTAGGATTTGCTAGCAAAGGAGTAGTAGCACTCCCAACGTCTGAATGATTCTCAACCTCTTCACGGTAAGTGTCTTCGGGGGAGTTAGGAGGTAAGGGTTTGTATCCTTTTGGAGGACACCCTTGCATCCTACATGATCTATGAAGACCTTTATCAGCCATAGTACCAATTTCTAAGGACAACTAAAGTAAACAAACAACACTCGCTAAATAATATAGAAAACCAACAAGCAAAGCAATTCCTTCTCTCAATGAACGTAATAGTTGGTGATGAAATCCAAAATCACATGATCAAATTGAGAAGGGGCTAGGATATGAGCAGCTGGATCAATTACATTGGCATCCTACTTAACAAAATTACACCTTGGTGCAAGCTTCCTCAAGGTTTTACCCATGGGTTACCCTCCAAGGAGCCTAAGTGAGTTTGACCAACATTTGTTCCAAGTACAACAAATACTTCCCTTAATCATCACCTTGTGTAAGGACCCTAAATATTATGGTTACTAACGGTACCAACTTGCAGTCAGCCTCTAGGCAGGTACAGTCGACAGTTGAGTCTGAACGTATGGAAAATATATCAAGTATGTAATTCTTCAAGAGAACTGAGGACAAGTGGACCGATAAACTCTAGAGGACCCCGAACGGATTCAAAATTCATGAAGCTCTGAGACCAAATGAAAACAGTTGATCCTCAAGAAGAACCCCCAATATATGATCGTACTACTATGAATGGTTAAGCCTCATAGGGATAATCTATGTTTCTCTCTTGAATGTGGCCTCATGTGTAATCCTTGTGTGAGAGGGGGATCCCAGCTATGCTTATATGAAAATTGGATTTACTCTCCCTATCACAAGATTTTTAGTTTGTCTTGAATGCTTTGGAGAGTTATTCTCACAACCTATTCCAAAGCTCTAGTCCTAGTCTAGTGTTGGTGTAAAGAGCTTAAAAATAAAAGTGTCTAGATTGGTTTTAATTAGCGCTCATTTTCATGGTTGTTCATTACACAAAGGTGAATGATAGTGAAACTGATGATGTTTGATACTCGACTCCAAAAAAGATGAAAAGAATGAGATGTAAATTTTCTTTTCAATGAAATTCTAGCTACAAGAAGGAGAAGAGTTTCTTTTCTTTCACTAATGAACACTCAAGAATGAAAAATTTTATACGATTTTGTCTTCAACGAGAATTCAAACAATTGCCAAATTATAAAGAAATCCTTTCCAATATTCAAAAACCAATGCATACAAGTATTTCTTTGTTTGATTGAAAATGTAAATTGAATAGTTCATATAATTCTTCTTGCTTTCATAATGAAAAATGGATTCACTACTGTGATTTGAAAAGAGGAAGCAAAAGTACATAAACAAAGACACTCTCAGCAGTCAATAAGAAACCAAAAGAAGAACAAACTATTCATTCAAAGAAAACACCCAAAATAAAAAAATCACACCTAATAGTCTTCCAGAAATGAGTAAGGGATCAAAGACAAAGTAAAAATTACGAAGATCAATGACTTTCCTTATGAAAACCTCTAATCAATCAGATAATCGAAAAGAGCACCAAAAGAAACCAAGTTTGAGAAAAAACAATTGATCTTGCAATAAGGAAAAACAACACAAACCCAATCAAGACTAAAAGAATGAAAAGAAGAAAACTTTAATTCAAGCGGAAGACAAGATCTGACGGAATAGGATCTAAACCAGAGAGAAAGACCCAAGAACTATGCTCAGCAAGAAAACAGTCAACAATTTTTCAAAATTAAGAAAAATCGACACTCTGGTAATCACAACACCAGAGCACTACAACACTCCCTAACACACTATGGGGGAGCATCGATCAAGATATCAGTGCTCTAACTTAAACTAGAGAGGGCGCTAGTCCTGAGAAAAGTTTTAGAAAAACCCAAAAAACTCAAAAACTCAAGGAAATTCAATCAAAGACTCTGTAAGACAACTTAGCAAAGATGAAAATATATAACAATAGATTAAATCAGAAAACAGGATCTAAAGATAGGAAAAAGGAAAGTACAAACCAAGGAAAGAACCAAAACTAAAAGTTTGATCCCCAGTGGAGTTGCCAATTTCTGTTACGGAATAATTCCCATGTAGATAGGTGAATCTTCACTTGGAGTACAGACCCCTCTACCAAGACAGAAAACTACCTTTGGACACTACCATTCCTATAGATTAATTATGCCCGTCGAAAAAGAGAGAAGGAGAAATAGTATGATGTACCTCACTTTCAAAGTTTGTCCAAGCTGCTCCAATCTGTGAGTTTCGAACAATACCTACAATGGATCACAAGAGACAACAACTATCTCCTACTCTAATGGATTAGACAAAATCAATCTATCTATGAAAGATTACAACAGGCATATACAAGTGCATTTAAACACATACTAGAAGGAAATAGGCCAAGTATATTAATGATAACTTTAAAGAGACACTTACAATCTTTAGATGATGTTGTAGTAGCCTCCCCGAGTCCTCCTTGTCCAACCCCTTGCTCAAAAGATCCACGATTAGAATAACAATGCTTTGTTGATTATTTTCTCCTATTGTTCACCATAAGAATGCCTCCATTTATAGGCTTTGAGAGGCTCAACCACCTTGGTTATACTTGGGATTAGTTGAGGATATGACTCCATCAATTGTGATATCTCCCTTAGATGCAGCCTGAGGGTTAGATTCGAGCCAAACCAACTCGATCTATCCATAGTTGTATTTAGAGAAAAGGGGATTTCTTGCAAGATTTTCTCAACCAATTTAGTGATCCCTTACAATGGGAAAAAGAGCGCTACAACGCTCCCTACTAGATATACAAAGAGCTCTAGCACTCACTGTATATGAGCAGGGGAGCATTGATCTTCCAAAAGTTGCCAAGATGACTAATTCCCATAGAAAAACACTTTGTTCTGATTGTCAAATGATGGGGCTTATTCTTATAACATGTTCTAGGGGTTGTATTAAGTGTTCTCATGGTGTTGTTCATGATGCGACACTTATGTGATGAGAATGTGACACTTACGGCACTTGCGACAAAAGTGAAACACTTACAACAATGAGAATGTGACATTATAGAAGTGGGGAATTTTGATGTGTAACACTTATGCAGCTGGTGTGAGTTCTTTTCCAATTCTCATTCATTGATGCTTTCTCCTTGGCACCGGTAAAAATTATCTCTCATACCTGGGCATTTCTTTGACACTTGAACTCTCGAGCTTTGACATTTGTTATCTAGTGGTGTTTTTCGTGATATGGGATATATCTCACATGCATAGGAAACAATATATTTGAAGTGCTTATATGGACTAGTGTTCCCATGTGTGTTCGACGCGTAGTGCATGGGAATGTGGGATCTTCCCTTGGCGCCTTGTGTGGGCATTGCTTATTGTTTCCTTTGTGACCTGAGCTTGGGTTTTGATGAACTTTGATGATGAATTGAGTGTTATTGATGCTTGTGCGATGCCCTTTGTTCCCATCTCGGCTCTTGGTGAAAGCACTTTGCATGATGGTTTACTTTGGAATTGACCTTGGAGATTGGGCCTTAGCTGAGGTTTGAATAAAGACCCAATAATTTTGGAAAAAATAAACAATAAAAATAATAATTAAAATAAATCATTAAAAATTATTTTTAAACAAAGATTTTATAATATTGAATTTTTCCAAAATGAATATTTTAACTTTGGGTATGACAACAAGTAATGGGCAGTTGCATATCATGCTCTAGACTTTGACCCATAGAATTTTTTAATTTTGAAAGGAAAGGGAAGATCAAGAACCTTTAACAACAACAAAGGAGAGACTTGTCAAAGATATGGTAAGGATGACTTTGATATTTTGAACAAAGGAACATAGGAAGGAACACATATATCCAGACAATTAGAATGGAGGCTCGAAAAAATTTAAAAATAAATAAATAAATAATTATGCAAAGGATAGTGAGCTAACAAGGCTTACGCTTTGGGAATGATGATTTTTTGGTATTGCAAGGACGATGTCATTTTTTCAATCATGTAGGTTTAGGTATTAACATAATGTGTGACACTTGGATTTTCATTAACCTAATTATTATTATTATTTTAATTACAATATTGTAATCCATCGTTCAGATCCAATAGAGCTAGAAATTAGGGGACACCCTCCATCCTTAAGGTTTCAAAAGAAACACATTGGAAGGAACCTAAACAATCATCGATGGACTTTATCACCTTTTCTTACCAAAGTTGAAGAGGCAGCTATAACATACCTCATATCTAAATCATCAAAATAGGGACTATTTTTTAATTCCTTCCTTCTTGTATTATATGTTTATACTTAAACCATTTTCATGGAGTTGGAAACCAAATGAAAACACAAAAAAGGGAACTTAGACCTTTCAATCTATCCCAACTGGGACTATTTACCATAATCATTTGGGATAATTATTAGAATGTTTTATTAATTGAATGTTTTGTAGCACTTACTTCTATCAATGGCATCATCCATTGTTCTTTTAATATATTTTTGTTTGCAAATCACAAATATAAAATTTTCAGGAGCCTAGGCAGATGGATTATGCATTTGACCAAATTGGAAAAATTATGTTCCCAGTTTTAATTTAACCACACATATAGGCATTTGTACCTGTGCATACAATAATTTTAAAATTTTATATACAACACTCTTAAGCATTATAAGAGGGTCACATAATGACAAACTCAAATGCTACTACATGGATATAAAAAAGTCATGTGACTCAAACTTTTTAGCGACTTGACAGATAAAATTGTGAGTCAGTTTGACAAAAATCAACAACACTTCATTAATCATCTGCATACTTGGACTCACTAGACTCACAATGCCATGTTTGTGATTCTTTAGGTTGGCCAACAAGTCTTTTCAAATAAATAAAATCCATGAAGCATTGAGCCAGGCTAAATTGACTCGCCAAGTCTCGACAAGTTTCAAGATGTATTGTGACTATGTCATATACAAAAGGAAATTTCTAATAATATTATCAATATGTTGACAAAAATAAACCAACATATAAGAAGACTACAAATATTTCACTTAGTTTTATTGGGGTTTTAAAGGCTCATTATAGACATTGTGAAAATTTGAGTACATAGTTACTTTCTACAATTGTTAACCATGTTAGGATATACCCATACTAGACAAATTCACAACCAATTACCAAGTGAAAAACCACAAGTAAATAAAATGGGAATGCATCAAACTATTCAAACCACCAATCATAGATCATGGGTTCCATTCCTAGTCTCTGCAATTGGGGAAACCAAACAAACCTAGGCATGTTATTGTTACTATTATTTTTTCCCAAACAACTATGCTAGTATAACACAATAGGAGGGGTGATGATATATGTTATAGAATGAATGGAGAAAAACAACATGGACTTTGCACTATCCTCACTTGATTCAAAATAGAATTCCCAAAACTAAAATCTAAGAATAATAAACCCATAGTACCCCAAAACCAACTGCGCGATTGTTCTGGGATAATTACACCCTACAAGATTTACTTCCCTTGGGCTCTCCCTAGACCTAAGAAAGAATAGAGATACAAACGGTGGACCTTACTAGATCTAAATAATACATGGAAATGACCTATAAGTGAATGGAATAAAAGGGCTTACCCGGTCACATGATGGTTTTCCTTGCACACTCCTTTGTTGTTTTCTTTCTCGAAGATGTCCTTCACTCTTGTCAATGTGGATCTACATACATGAAGACACAAAAAAAATCCTTTCAAAAGATCAAACGTATCATGTATAGATTTATTATAGATATAATGATATAATATGAAAATCATAATTCTCTTCAAAGATCATGATAATCATACACAATCAAATAAAGGGGAAAGTCATGTGCATCTTCTATTGATAAAATGAAACAATTTATAACATAATCTGATAGCCTCATGAAGCTTTATCCAAAATCCTTTCCCAAGCTCTATGATTAATCTGACAGTATAATCTTACTTTCTCTTTTCCTCCTCCTTTCTCCCATGAGAGGACCTCAATATATACGATAATGAAGCCAAGATTAGGGATAAGTCTTAGACATTCAATATAGAAGGATTCTTGAGGCCAAATTTTGAATAATATGAGTTTTCATCTCATCATTTGGTAACTAAAGATAATTGAGGAATATCAGACTTGGTTGTGCCCTGCATTTTTGCAGAGAGCGACTGGTCGTACCTTGTAAAAGGAAAGGGAGTGACCATCAAATTTGTTCACGCAATGCAAAGGGACAACATGTGACCAAGAAAAAAAGTGGTGTGTACTAAATGGAAAAATGGAATCATTTAGTGTCTCAGAATACTAACATATGGATGATGCCCATCAGGTGATCAAGTGGCAAATAATTGTATAATAGATTCCTCCTAAAGTGTGAGTTCAGAAGAGGTGTTTGATGGTCGAAATACTTTACGAAATGATCACAAAGATTTAGGAGAAGGAAGCTAGGAATAAACCATCATTAGTCCTGCATAATAATTAAATCCCTGAAGCATGCATACCCATGCTCCGTAATAAAAACTAATCATATCTGCCAAAAAGAGTACATTGTATATCCATGCATGACACAGACAATTAAATCACGGCCAAGGAAAAATACACTATGGATCCATGTCACAAGTGAATACATAGACATGACCAAGTACAAATGTGGATCTATGTTACAGTATACAAATCAATGAGATGACTTGATGCCCGAGTGATCTCTGAAGTACTCATGAATAACTTCATCGCAACTTGGGAGGGAATTCCATCAAGGAATGTGGTTGTCCCAACCCAAGGTCTCCGTCCCAAATCTGAATGGTATGAATCTACAACATGCGAATAAATGAGTTGAGGTCAATCATGGTAGAAACAGTCTAATTATCGGTCATTGATGTATACCATTAACAAACGCGAGGGAACCTATTGATGATGATGATGGACCCAAAGATACCTAGTACAATCTAGCGGGTGTGAATAAATGAGTTGACATCAAACACTTGTAGATTCATTCAACATGAGACAATGATGTAAACCCACTACTTAAATGCAAGGGAATCTGCCACTAATGTTTGAAAATCTCATGGTACTAACTAGCTTCTAGATTTCAATCCTAGATAATGATATTGTGTCGACGGGATGAAATCCATCGAAGGAGGGCCTTAATGTGTCCCCCATCAATCGACACAAAACATAGAAATGTATATGGTGTGAAAAGTGTAATAGTAGAGCACAATTGACACAACGATGGTCAAGATGAATGGGTTAAATGACTGAAAATGGATGACATGGGCTAACTTCCCTTGAACAAATCATTACAACAAATGACTTGCCTTGACAGCATTGACTTGGTAAGGAAAAAAGTATTCTCCATGGATGAATGGAAGAGTAACCAGTCAACGGAGTTTGAGAACTCATGGAGATTGTGATGAATCAGAGATAATGAATAACCCAAATGTTGGACATAAACACAAAATAGGTGCATTGTTCAAGGGAGACTCAGTGGACAGTTTCCATTTGTGAAGATGAATAGATGAAAAAAAACCCATTCTTTTTCTCTCTTTCATGTTTGAAACAAGTGTGAAAGAAAATAATTTTTTTCTCGATATTCTCACCCATGGATTTATTCTCGATTCCGGGGCAGAGAATGGTGCTCGACAGTCTTTTCAATATTTAAGGAATTTAGAAAGATCTGAAAGAAAACTCCATATACAATATCTTGGATTTAACGAGACCAAGAAAGTAAATGCTCATTTTTCATTTGATATATAGAGAGTCTGAAAGGACAAAGAATAATCCAAGGGTATACTTTTTCATAAATTTAGTCCCCCAAGCCCGAAAAAGAATAAAACAATATAAGGGAGAACTCTTCTAGTCAAGATAGGCTAGAGTATTAATTTTTCATAATTAGTCCATCTGGTCCAAAAAAGGGTTATACACTGAATAGATTCCCTTTCAAATCCATTTAATGAGTGTGAAAGGAAACAAGCTCACCTGGAAATGTTTTCATGTTTAGGGAGTCTTAAAAAATCTTAAAGGAGACTCCAGGGTGTACCTTTGTCATGGTCGGTTGTCGAGTGCGACAAAGGGGTAATAGTAAGCTTAGTTGGAGGCAAAAAGTGGTATTTGATGAAGTTCCAAGCGCATGAAACATGATTGAAGCAATGGACTGCAACAAGACATAGAAAATGATGACCACTAATAATAGCAGTTCTCGTCCAGGAGTGTTGAAAATGGAAGCAAGTAGGTGGCTAGCGGTCAAGCATGGTTGCGGTGCAATAAGCAATGGAATCAATTGGTGATGTAGCAGCAATAAGTGGAGAGACAACAATATTAATAAATTTTGACCATTTAAACAACATAAATGGTTTGAACCCCCTCCGGGAAGGCTTGAACCAAAGGTATAGTGCTGGTAGTATGGATGGTTAATAATGCAAAGAGGAAAATGCAAGGAAAACTCTATCCCTGTATTCCAAGTTAGAGACACGTACCTCAAGTTCAAAATATGTCCCCATGTAAAAGAAAAATATCCCTAGAATCTTGTCAACACATGAAAACTAGATTCCAAGGTCAAAACGCATAGTGAAATACCAAAGAGAAAATATTTTTGGATTTTTTGGATATCATATACACACCAAAAAAGGGCACTCACACCACACACCTATGTACAAGGCACTACACATATTGATAATTTATGCCAAGTAGAACCCATTGCTAGGATCGATCCAAGGATCTTTTTCATAATCAATGAACTCATGAGCCATTATTGGCATCATAGGCTCACCATGTCGGGGCCATGCCACATAGGAAGGAATTTATGGATATGAATATACTGATCGTGAGTGGTTTTGTGAGCTATGGGAGCTCCTTTATGGGATCCATTAATACATGATATAAGTATAAAACACAAATATTCGATGCGAGGGATAACCGAAAATTTAGTGGCGAGTTATGAAAATGAAATTCAGGGAGGAAAAAGGTTAAGACTAGGGGTTTCACTATATGCCCCATCAAATGCACCTAGCCCTGGATCAAAACTCATCGCGTTAAATCTCATCAGTTCTAAATCAGGGAGAAGGACATTGTGATGATTGTCATCCTCTCTAGGCTTATCAATGGAATCCATGACTTCCGAGATGGCCTCTTTTGAAGGCAACTTAGTATTTAGGAAAGCATGTGAACTGAGAGAGTCAACAACCTATATGGGAAAATATGGTTGATCATACTCCACATGAGGATGGAGTTTTTGACCAGTATCAATGGATGTTGATGGGATTTCTGGATCCCTCTACGGGACTACTACAGTCTTGTTGATCCCTCCAAAATACCTTTCCCTATTTTAGAACTAAAGTTTTGTGAATGGAAGGTTCTTCCTTCAAACTAGTCATCCAAGAGACCATCGGCTCATGCCCATGGCCTTAACCAAATCTTGGCTAAGAGTTATGAGTGTAGCCACTGGAGCTTGACAAATTTCCATAGGACCAGGTCCATGGAACCCTTCGCTACACTAAAAAATGAGCTAAGTTGTCCGGGTCTCTGGGAGTCTGGAGCTCTGAGGTGAATGAACATTGCAACATTAAAATGTGTTGAAGGCGACCTATCAAACTGGTAACTTGACGGTTGAACAAAAATCGATGGTCATTTACCCATTATCGTGGGATTCATTGCCTTGTTAAACCTTGATCCACTTCTCTGACTTAAAGTAACACAAGTCGTAGATCTGATGGTATTCAGGATCTCCCCTAACTGTTTGCTCTAAGTCGTGGTCAATCCGAATTTGACCATTCTGGGAGAACAAGAGTGTTAAATGGGTGAAACCCCCAAACACTGAAGTCATGAAGTGACAAAAATCTTCGATCCGAGGATGATTAAGGATCTCCCCTGACTGTTGGATCTAAGTCGTGGTCAGTCTAGCGTTGACCACTCTAGGAGGACAAGAGTGTTAAACGAGCGAAACCCCCAAATTTTGAATTCACAAAGTGACAAGGACCATCGATCTGAGGATTCTTTGGGATATCCCTTGACCATTAGATCTAAGTAGTGTTTAGTATGGCATTGACCACTTCGGGAGAAAAAGAGATTTAAATGGGTGGAACCCCAGAACACTGAAGTCACTAAGTGACGATGACCATGGATATAAGGATCCTTCGGGACCCTTCTCAACCATTAGATCGATCCTAGTGAAAGGATAATGTAAATTACTCTGGAGAATTCCTACTTTGGGAGGTTCGACATGTTGGTGAATGAGAATATTGTCAAAGCACCAAAGGCTAGAGTGACGTGGCATGCTAATGTCACCTACGGTGACGTGGACCCATAGTAGGTGTGCCACGTGTCACCCTGATCCATGACTTTCATAAACCTTATGTTTCAAATAGACCTTGATACGTGTCACCAGTTGATTAGGCCACGTGTCACCCTTGTCTTCTACCAAATGTCTTCCATTGGATCAAACCAAGGAAGATTATGGGTTGTCCAATCATTATTCGGCTCTCCGCCTAAAACCTACTTCAGGTGATTTAGGATGCAAGGCATGGATTTTCCCTGAAGCGTCAAAGGTTGGAGTGACGTCAGTAGATGATGTGGACAAAGTACACGGTGGATTCTGATCGTGTGACAGAGCCACCGCATGTCAGCACGTGGCTAGGCCATGTGTTATACTAATTTATCATATAAGGCATAGAGCTGGAAAAATGGGTATCATGTGTCAACGTGGAATCATCGCCACATATCTGCCAAGTGGCGTATGGTAGTAGGGACACTCATATAAAATTCCACGTATGTAAGAGGGACCCGCTCTGGGAGTTTGAGAATTTGAAACTATGGGTGTTTGGAGTACTAATATGCAAGCTCCAAAAAGGGTCGAAGGGTCGAAGCCATGTGACAGGAATCCAGGGTATGGAACTCTGGAGGATATGCAAGTAGAGAAAAGGGTGTTGGAGAACCAAAGCGTCGATCGCCAATATCCCTTAAACCTATGCGTTGAATGAGGGAGAATATAAACCATTGGATTTAAAGGTGGATTGATCTCCACCATAGATGTAGGAGTGCTAGGAAACTTTGGGACTTCGGGACTCCGGGAGTGTTTCAAACATGGACAGGAAGGATGAAGGGCCGAAGGCTCAGTAATCATGAAGGCACTGGGAACATTCCTTGTAACCCCCCCTCCAATGGCCATGTCATTGCTAAAGGATGAAAACCTTGGTCAAGTCTGTGCCAGGTGGGATGGTACGAATGAGGTGAACCCACGTGAGTGCAACATGGCCTTTGACCAATGATTCCTGAAGAGCTTTGGAAGGGCATAACTTCTAATCCAAAGCTCAGATTTGAGCATGGTAATATTCGTTGGAAAACTCTTGATGAGTAGAAAGTGATGGATATCTTGGGAAGAGGATTCGAGAGGATTGAGAAAAGTGAAATTTTGATGCCACATCCCTTAAAAAGGTACTTTATGGGTCGGGTGTGTTACAGAGTGGTATCAGAGTGGGCAACAACACTTGGCCTACTTGGGCTCATGAAATAGTTAAGTGATTATTTTTCTTTCCTAGAAAACTTTAAGGGAGAGGGCACCCTTCCCTACCCTACCCTATCTAGCAGAGCATGATTCAAACACAGGCCTAGATGGGTCAGAGAATAGACATAAGACTATTTTATCGAGGCTAAGATGAGACTGTTGAGAGTATTAATGTCATGTGGAAATTATCTGCATAAGTTCCTTGAGGAGAAGGATGCATATTAAAATTCAATTGGGATTTTACCCAACGAGATTGAATCATGCTAGACTGTGGCAGAATAATCCTATCATTTCTTTTGAAGAAATGATAGAGAGTTCTACAAAATTGGGATTATGTCAAGGGGAATTAATAATAAAACTTGGATACAAATGGCATAAACTTGTTTTAAGGAGTATATGAGTCCAGAAGGAAAATGGATTGAATAGGTGGCAATAATTGCCTAAAAAGTGGGCTTATGAAGCCTATGTTAATTAAAAGTGTTGATTAAATGAAGGATTTTGAATTGGGAGAACAATCCTCCATATCTAGAGGAATTATTAGATGTAGGTGAGATCAGCCTACTTGACCTGTCATAACTGAAAAACTTCCTACTGGGGTAATCACTCTTTGTAAAATAAAATAAGTCACATGGACTCATAATGAACCCCATGGAAGAAGTGAAATGACATGAGAAAGTTCAAAATATCATTGTTGTGCTATGAGAGTGTGTATCCCTATTAACTTAAGGGTGTGTATATGAAAGAGGAATAGGTATGGTGACCATTTTCTGACAAGGGAAAGCATGTGCAACTCTCTGGTTCTGAAGGAAACTGAGAAACAAAGTTGTTTCTGGGTACAGGAATTGTTGGGAAATGTTTTTCTAATCAAGCTAATAAATGGAGCTACAAAAATATGGAGTGAATAAAAGATCACAGTAGTCTCCCTTGCTTGGTGGATAGAAAACTAATCTTCCAACATTCATGTGGGAGGAGGAGAGTGACCTCCATCCCTAACTATTTTTTAACAAAAGGAAGAATTATGGGTGTAATGGTTAAGGTTGATCTACATTTACAACCTATATTTTGTTTTAATGAGAATAGGAAAATTAACTAGAACCTCTACAAAAGTTTAAAAGGAAAGAAATGGAATTTATACCCAATACTAATTATGATTTAGAGATACTCTGGAGTTCTATATTAAAAGACTTAGTAAGTAACATACTTCAAAAATTGTATTTGGTCTTTAAGGAAATATTCCAAATGTTATTAGACTTTAAAATTCATTATAAATGAGGTAAAATGGTTAATGAAATGTTGATCTTGAATGTGGTAAGGGAAGTGTTGGAGCACTTCTAGATGACCAATGGGTCAGATTGAAATCCAGAGGTGGATGGTATCCATAGAAGGTATGACTTGATATTCTCAAGTAGTGATGAGAGGGAATCTAGAAAAGGATTCCCTTGATAAAAATGTATGTTAACCAAAACTGGTTTGAGGCATGAAAGAGAAGCTTGATAAGTTGTCTTGTTTCCTTGGGCACTATTGGAGTTTCCAAGATAATATTTCTAGGTTGTTGAGTAATTTTATAATACCAGAGGAAAGAATAATTTATTGTTGGTTGTTGTCATATGGAAAGAGGGACTTAGTTATGACTATGTCTATTAAACTTACCATGTGGATATCATGTGAATGATTGCAAGCTCTCAACTAAGAGGGGAGATCAGTGTTGAGTGTCTTTATGAGACTTGTTATGAGAATGGCAGTAAGATCCTTGGGAGAAGGATCTGGAAGTCTAATATGTCCATGTGTATTAATTACATGGAAAGGGGGCAAGCAATGAGCTTGCATGATGAAT
Source organism: Picea engelmannii (assembly GCA_009831015.1). NCBI lineage: Eukaryota > Viridiplantae > Streptophyta > Pinopsida > Pinales > Pinaceae > Picea > Picea engelmannii. Next base: position 491,356 of record ML780674.1, read on the forward strand.
GTTTAGATGTGTTTATTTATGCCCAAGTTCATGGATTTAACACATCGTAAGGTTGCTTGATAAAAGGATTGATATTAAGACCGAATAGATATGACTGAATGATGTTAAACGTGCAAATTATGCACATGTATGATGTATGAGTGAAATGTAAGGAAAGAATTGCACTTTCCAAGATTGAATGAATACCATATATGCATGGTTGACTTTATTCTGAAGAGTCATGAAATTTTTTTTTTGAATGATAGCTTGAGGGGAATGTGCTCCATTCCCTTAGGAAAGAATAGTATAAATAGACAAAAGAGTAAATGAGCAAGGATGTTATGTTGTCATGATAAGAGGAAACATGATTATTCCTTTGAGGATTGCATGAGAATGATTGTGAAAAATAACGAGTTGAATCATTTTAAAGTAAATACATATGTGAGTTTTGAAATATACCTATGGTAGCTACGCATAGGCTTATGATTATGCATGTGGTTAAGTAAATCATGGATGTAAGTTAACAAAACAAGGAATGTGTGTGGATAAATAAGTTGGAGGCATAAAAAAGATGCATGTTTATATTCCTTATGGAATATTTGGTAAAAAATTGAAGCTAACTCAAGGTTGAGGCCATCAAAGATAGCGATAGATATGTAATAAGGAAGTTGCATGCCAAAGGAGTTCCATGTGAAGGAAATGTGTAAAGACTCTGCCAAAAGAACATAATCACAACCTTAATGACTGTTCAGAATTAAGAAGTGAGCTAAAAGCCTATTTATATAAGAATCATGGATTACATTCTAAAACAAAATGTATGAGTGGAAGACTAACAAATGAATGTTGACCATTCTGATAACTAAATGGTAATGTGTAGAATGCACATATTCATGATTCATTATGAACAAAAAGTTGGATATTGGAGCATATTGATGTATCCAATAAGTTAGGGTGAGCCTAACCAAGGTTGCTCAAGGAAAAGAGTATGGAGATCCCAATAGGGAGTAAATTGCAGAAGCAAAGAAGAAGAAGAAAAGGGAGGAATACTTCCCCCACCTTAAAACTCTGAATTGCTTAATAGAGTTGTAAGCCTTAAAAGAGCAATTGTGGAGACAAGTACAACTAGTAAAAAGTAAAATGAACAAACATGTATAAAGTTGGTTAAAACCATGTTAAATAAAGGTAGTGAGGCCCTGGAAAATAACTCAGCTGGACCAAAAGTCCAGGGTGGTGTAGGAGTTGGACGAGGGAATATTTCCTTGACTCCTTTCTTGTTGTTTATTGTATTTCTCTGGTATGAGAGATTGATTTAATGATGCGGGTAAATTTTTTGACACCATAATGATGATGGTTGTATGATTGTAAAAAAAATTGAGAATTATTTGTGTTGCACTCATGAAAACATTAAGGATAATGTGATGAAGTGCATAAAGATATGGTAGGACATATCTGAAAATGTTTTATTGATTGGAATGTTGTGATACATGCATTTTTATTTTACATGATGAATAATATAATTATGATGTATGTCATGTGTAGAAAGAAATTAAAATGGTTGGGAAAGACAGTTACCAATGGTAGAAAACCTCAAGAAGAGGATGGATGTGAGAAGGCCACTATTGAAAGATTGTTGAGGGGACTTTGGGAACCCCATGAAGCACTATTGATGAGGTAAAAATCAAAAAAAGGGTGCTAGCAGCCAGAACAAGTATAAAAATGTATATTCTTGTATGGCATAAGGTATGAAGGGATTTGGTAAGAACCCCTTCTAAAAATATTTCATTATCTTACTGATATGAAAATAATTTTGAGTGGTTATTGTATGCCATTACTACCCAAGCAGGGTAAGATTCAGGAAAGAAGAATCTGAATAGTAGAGAGAGGAATTATATGTCAGTCAAGGATGAGTTATAATCCTTGCAAGAAAATTCATGAGTAAGGAGCACCATGGGTACAATGACCAATCTAGGGATATTGGGATTAAAGGTGCTCATAGTTATCACATTGCATGGAATGCATTGAGGAAATGCATGTTTTCATAAGAGGGTAGACAATGGATTGCCCATTAGGGAAGGAGGATCTTCCAATACTCTACTTGAATTGTATTGGTGTTAAAGAAAAGATAATTTTGGGTGGCCATGAATTTTGGCACCCTGGTTACTAATGAAGGAAGAATGAATGGGTGAATTCAAGAGAAATTTCTAGTTTCATGTGTGTTGATTTGGGATATTCATCAGCCTATAACGAGAAGCACAGTCCTATTGTAAGAGTGAATGAGAATGATTAAACCTATGGTGAAGAGGTTGCTTGAGCTCCAACACACCATGGCAAGGTGTTTTTCATAAGTATGGAAAACTTGAACCCAATGTAAGGGTACATTGGGTATGTATGTGACCCTAAATATTGGCACACTGATTAAAGTCAACTAATATTTGAGTTGCATTTGGAAAATTTGGTATGTTGAAAGGATGCATACGTAAATAATTATATTTAATTTTTCTTTGTAACCTTGAATAGATGAAAATGATTTGGACTATTAGTATGCATAGTTATGAAAATATAATGTGCATGAAAACTAACAATTTGTTTGGATGAGGAATGTTGAAATTGCAGGAAGAAAAGTGTCCTGGATATGGCAGTGTTGTAAGCCCATAAGGAAGACCAATTTCATGTTGAGATAAAACTATATGGGAAGGAAAGTCCCATACTTGTGAATTTTGGTTCCTATGTAGAACATATTTGAAAATAAATGTGGAGTTTGGAAATCTATGGGTGACAGATTTGCAAGAAAATTCTGAATTTGAAATTGATGATAATGTCTCATAATTTTTGTATACATGTGATACAGGTGAGACAAAAAATATATGTCTAGGGAGGGTAGGTGAAGGTTGTCAAGATGGAACACATGAAAAATGATATTGTTGAGACATGAGAACCCTGTGGTAAGCCATGATCTCCCTAGACTATGTGGTGTTGTGGAAACACAAGACGGAGGAACACCTCGACAGAGAAAGTCTGAGGGATGCCTCGACTGTAAGGCTCAATGAAGTCTTTAGAACTCTTCATGTGGAATAAATCCTTGGAAAGGAAAGATGGATCTCCCAAGGGACTGTATAGCTGAGAAGGGATGCTTGAGCCTGGGCCTGGAGGGTGAGTGACCGCAAGGAAGAGAGGACTTTGATAATTCTTATAAACTATTGATTGGGATCATGCACACAATGGGTATGTCAAGGAAAAATAGTGAGCTAAGATAACAAGACATCCATATGGATCCAAATCCACAAACTTCACAGATAAGTATTGTGCTAGATTATGAAATATTTCCTCTTGAATTTTGCACAAAAGTAAGATGTTTTCACATGAAATTGTGATTAATATGCTTGTTGTCCAAAATAATTGAAGGCATGTGACCAAGGTAAAGGGTATGGAAAGGAACTAACCAAAAAAAAGGATCAATATTTATGAAGCATATGAATGACAAAGGCATGGTAGGTGTTACTGATAAAGAACATCAAGGACAGTGCTCCATTTAAGGGGGAGGGGATTGTAATACCCATGTTTTCCCAAACTTGTAATTAATCATTAATTATGATCACCATGATATGGCATGTGAACAATGTAAATGTATTATTTTTTAGATTTCCAACAACTGATTATGGGGGTGAAGCCTTGAAGTACTGGCCATGATATCACTAGAGGAAAGTGTGAGAAAATTGTAGAGAGGGTTCATTATGTCAAAATGACCCCAAATTTGCTTTGTTGAAATAATAAGCCTCATCCTGATCCCAAGGAAAAATCAGTAAATGAGAAAAGGACTGGTGGTTGAACAATCAACTAACCCAATGAATGGAAGCATGGAGGGTATGGCTGAGGAGACAGAAAACTGTCATCCCGAAGTACCACAGAGGGCAATTTCCTGCAGGCCCAGACTGACCCGAGTTCCTTCGGACAGAAGGAAGAGGACAGGTCCATAATCCTTCCTGGCGAGGAAAAAGGTGTGCAAGAATGGTCACGAAGGCAAGCATGAATAATACCATTCTCGTGTGGGGGTGTGCAACCTGGATATGCATAGAGAAAAGAGAAGAATGCCCAAGGCTCTGGGGTTCTGAAGAAGAACTGAAGGATTAAGTTGTTCTAGTCAAAAAGACAGAACAAGAGAAATGATTTTTGAGAGTTTGTAGAAAACATGACATGAGAAGAAGGTCGCAAGCTTGATGTTGAGGGACCATCTGATAAACCTCACAGAGGCTGTGATAGAGAAAGGATCTTTGAGAAATTGAAAAACTTCCATAGTGATATCATGGCTTGGCATGGGGATTTCCAGAGCACTAAGAATGAATTCCTCTAAGCCTATGGTTGGGTGTTAAGGTGAAAACCCACAATCAGTTGGTCGGTGATTTACGGTAATGGATAAGTATTTCATATACCCTATGTACTAGAATTGAAATGCATGATTTGAATGTCTATAATTGTGATAAATTGTGCTTCACATAAAATTGATGGTAATAATACTTATTGCTCTTATGTAAACTGTTGCATTTAAATGTTTGTAAGATGAAAATTTTGGCCTTAGGGATAGTTGGAAGAGCCTCAATGTGTTTTCCCAAGGATCAACTTCACAGTTATAGAGTCAGGGCAAAATTTATAGGACTGCTACAGGCTCGTTGATCCCTCGAAAATACCTTTCCCTGTTTTAGAACTTAATTTCTGTGAATGGAAGGCACTTCCTTCAAACCATTTTTCTAAGAGACCACGAGCTCATTCTCACGGCCTTAACCAAATATTGGCTAATAGTTATGAGTGTAGTCATTGGAGCTTGACAAAGTTCCATAGGACCAAATCCATGGAACCCTTCACTACACTAAAAAAGGAGCTAAGTTATTTGGGTCTCCGGGAGTCCGGAGCTCCTGGGTGAATGATCAAATGTGTTGAAGGTGACCTATCGGACCGATAAATTGATGGTTGATAGAAGAATGATAGTGATTTACCCAGTATCATTGGATTCATCCCTTTGTTAAACCATGATCCACTTCTCAGACATGAAGTAACGCGAGCTGTAGATATGAGGGTATTCAGGATCTCCCTTGACCGTTGGGTCTAAGTCATGGTCAATTCAGCGTTGACCACTACAGGAGAACAAGATTGTTAAATGGGAGAAACCCCTGAGCACCAAAGTCCCGAAGTGACAAGGACCATCGATCCAAGGATGCTTCGGGATCTCCCCTAACCATTGGATCTAAGTCGTGGTCAGTACGACGTTGAATGAGAAAAACCCTCGAACGTCGAAGTCTCAAAGCGATGAGGACCATCAATCCAAGGATGCTTTGGGATCTCCCCTAATCGTTGGATCTAAGTAGTGGTCAGTCCGACGTTTACCACTCTGGGAGAAAAGAAGTGTTAAACAGGCGAAAACCCCAAACGGCGAAGTCGTGAAGTGACAAGGATCATCGATCTAAGGATCCTTTGGGACCCTTCTCGATCATTAGATCGAACCTAGTGAAAGGATAGCTTAAAGTACTTCAAATAAGTCCTACTCTGGGAGGTTTGACATGTTGGTGAATGAGAATATTGTTGGAGAGTCGAAGGCTAGAGTGATGTGGCATTCTAATTTCACCTAGGGTGACATGGACCCATAGTAGGTGTGCCACGTGTCACCCTGATTCGTGACTTTCACAGAAATTATGTATCAAATAGATCTTGAAATGTGTCACCAGTTGATTGGGCCACGTATCACCCTTGTCTTCTGCCAAATGTCTTCTGTTGGATCAAACCAAGAAATATTATGGGTCATCCAATAATTATTCATCTCTCTGGATAAACCCCACTTCAGGTGACTTAGGATGCAAGGCGTGGAGTTTCCCCAAAGCTTTGAAGGTCGGAGTTACGTTAGCAGATGACATGGACAAAGTAAACGGTGGATTCCAACCGTGTCACAGAGCCATCGCATCTCAGCACATGGCTAAGCCATGTGTCCTATTGATTTATCATATATGGCATAGATTTGGAAATATGGGTACGACGTTTCAATGTGGCACCATCGCCATGTATCTTCCAGGTGGCATATGGTAGTAGGGACACTCGTGCAGAAAGCCATGTATGCAAGAACGACCCGCTCCAAGAGTTAGAGACTTTGTAACTCTAGGTGTTTGGAGTGCTAAGATGCAAGCTCCAAAAATGTTTGAAGGGTGGAGCCACTTGACAGGACTTTGGGGTTCGAAACTCCAAAGGATATGTGATTAGAGAAAAGGGCGTTCAGCATCGAAGCATCAAACGTTGAAATCCCTTAAACCTATATGTTGAACGAGGGTGAATCTCAACCATTGGATTTAACGGTGGATTGATCTCCACCATATATGTAGGAGTGTTAGGGAACTCTAGGACTTTGGGACTCCGAGAGTGTTTCAGACATGGGCAGGAAGGACGAAGGGCAGATAATCACAAAGGCATATGGAACATTCCCTAAAACTACCCCTCCAGTGGCCATGTCATCGGTAAAGGATGGAAACCTTGGTTGAGTCCGTGCCAGGTGGGATGGTACGAATGAGGTGAAACCACATGGGTGCCACATGGGCTTTGACCAATGATGCCTGAAGAACTTCAGAAGGGCATAACCTCCAATCCCGAGCTCGTATTTGAGCATGGTAACAATCATTGGAAAGCTCTTTATGAGCATAATGTGATGGAGATATTGGGAAGAGTATTCGAGAGGATTGATAAAATAAAAAAGTTTATGCCCCATCCCTTAAAAACGTACTTTAGGGGTCGGGTGTGTTAGACATACCCATTCTCGGTAATAAAAACTAGTCATATCCACCAAAAACAGTACATTGCAGATCCATGCATGACGCAGACAATTAGATTATGGCCATGGAAAAATACACTATGGATCCATGTCACAAGTGAAGACATAGCCACAACCAAGTACAAATGTCGATCTATGTGACAATATACAAATCAATGAGATGACTCGATGCCGGAGTGATCTCTGAAGTACTCATGAATAACTCCATCGCAAATTGGGAGGGAATGCCATCAAGGAATGTGGTGGTCCCAACCCAAGGTATTTGTCCCAAATCCAAATGGTATGAATCTACAACATGCAAATAAATGAGTTGAGGTAGAGCATGGTAGAAACCATTTGATTATCAGTCATTGATGTATATTGTTAACAAGTATGAGGGAACCCACCGATGATGGTGGTGGACTCCAAGACACCTAGTACAATATAATGGGTGTGAATAAATGAGTTGACATCGAACACTTGTAGAGTCATTTAACATGAGCCAATGATGTAAACCCATTGTTTAAATGCAAGGGAATCTGCCACTGATGTCTTCAAATCCCATGGTACTAACTGGTTTCTAGATTTCGATACCGGATAATGATTTGGTGTCAACAAGATGAAATCCATCAAAGGAGGGCCTTAATGTGTCCCCCATCAATCGACATGAAACATAGAAAGGTATTTGGTGTGAAGAATGTAATAGTAGAGCACAACTGACATAGGTATGGTTGGGATGAATGGGTTAAACGATTGAAAATGGATGACACGGGCTAACCTCCCTTGAACAAATCAGCACAACGAATTACTTGACTTGACAACATTGACTTGGTAAATACCAAAACATTCACCATGAATGATTGGAAGAGTAACCAATTGGAAGAGTTCAAGAACTCATGGAGATGGTGATGACTCAGAGATAATGGATAACCCAACTGTTGGACATAAACTCAAAACAAGTGCATTGTTTAAGGGTGGCTCAATGGACAATTGCCATTTGTGAAGATGACTAGATGAAAACCCCCCACTCTTTTTCTCTTTTTCATGTTTGAAATGAGCATGAAAGAAAATAAATGTGTTCTCAATATTCTCCCTCTTGGATTTATTCTCGATCCAGGGCTAGAGAATGGTTTTCAACGGTCTTTTCGATATCTAAGGAGTTTAGAAAGATCTAAAAGAAAACTCCATATACAATATCGTGGATTTAACAAGCCCAAGAAAGTAAATTCTCATTTTTCACTTCATAATTAGAGAGTCTGAAATGACAAAAAAGATTTCAAGTGTATACTTTTTTCGTAAATTTAGTCCCCCAAGCCCAACAAAGTATAAAACAATACAAGGGAGAACTCGTTTAGTTGAGGTAGACTAGAATATTATTTTTTTGTAATTAGTCCATCTGGTCTGAAAAAGGGTTAAACTTACACCAAATAGATGCCCTTTCAAATCCATTTAACGAGTGTGAAAGGAAAGAAGCTTACTCGACAATCTTTTCATGTTTAGGGAGTCTGCAAAAATCTTAAAGGAGACTTCAGGGTGTACCTTGGTCATGGTTGGTTACAGAGTGCGAAAAAGGGGTAATAGTAATCTTAGTTGGAGAGAACAAGTGGTATGTGATGAATTTCCAAGTGCATGGAACGTGACTGAAGCAATGGACTGCAACAATACATGACAAATGATGACCACTTATAACAACAGTTCTCATCTAGGAGTGTTGACCATGGAAGCAAGTAGGTGGATAGCGGTCAATCATGGCTACGGTGTGATAAGAAATGGAATAAAATGGCGATGTAGCAACAATAAGTAGAGAGATGGAAATATTAATAAAGTAAGACCATTTAAACAACATAAATGGTGGGAACCCCCTCCAGGAAGGCTTGAGTCGAAGGTATAGAGATGGAAATATGGATGGTTAATAATGCAAAGAGGAAAATGAAGGGAAACACATATCCCTATATTCTAGGTTAGAGATACGTACCTCAAGTTCAAAAGATGTCCCCATGTAAAAAAAAATGTCCCTAGAATCTTGTCAACACATGAAAACTAGATTCCAAGGTCAAAACACATAGGGAAATCCCAAAAAGAAAATATTTTTGGATATTTTGGATATGATATACACAAAAAAAGGCACTCACACCACACACCTATATACAATACACTACACATATTGATAATTTACACCAAGTAGAGCCCATTTCTAGGCTTATGCCAAGGATCTTTTTCATAATCGATGAACTCATGAGCCATTATTGGCATCATAGGATCACCATGTCGTGGCCATGCCACGTAGGAAGGAATTTCTTGATACAAAGATACTCATTATGAGTGATTTTGTGATCTATGGAAGCTCCTTTATTGGATCCATTAAGACATGAGGGAAGTACAAAACACAAATCTTCGACGGGAGGGATAGCAAAAAATTTAGTGGTGAGTTCTGAAAATGAAATCCAAGGAGGAAAAAGGTTAAGACTAGGGGTTTGTTAAGCCCTAATATTGGCTCATTACCCCTTAATTGGGGCATATTATATTAGTAATGTTACTTTATTTATGTCGGTTTTAGGCCATTAGTTGTAATTATACCTCCTAGTCTCCTATATATACCAAGGAGACATTTTCATTTTTCATCATCTTGTACTTGAACATTTAAGTGGGGTAAAAGGAGGTTGCCCCCTAGAAGAGGCTTATTATCTGAAATTATCTCTTTTTTAAGGCGTTGAGTACTTTTCTTGAGGTTTTTCTATGCTATATTGATGTTTGGTTCTTAACATATGGTATCAGAGCTCAAGCTCTTGGGGTTTCGCTGCTACATCTGAGACACCGTGGAATTTTCGCTATAACTTTTTTTTCTACAATGTTTCAGAAGGAATGGCTTGGAGGATATTTAGTAGACAGATCAAGGTATGTTGGGTTCAAAATTCAGCTCCTAAGGCCTTATACTTTCGGAGATACAGCCTGTACAAGATAGGGTTCTGGAATCATCCTAAAATGAGTCATTGCGGAATTTTTGCTATAAAAACGTTTCTGTAATGTTTCAGACACTGAACTCAGGAGGCCATTTACAGAAATTAGCAAGGTATATTTTGTAAAAATTTCAGCTTCTGGGTCATCTTAAATTTGTATATACACCTTGTGTAAGATAGGGTATCTGACTAGTCCTATTGACTAGTCTCAAGAAGGTGTTCCAGGTAAAACAATGATAACTTCTTGATAGAGTATCCAAATTGAGTGGGACTGGTTTCACTGGATCGTGGACAGTCTGTAGTATTTTGGGTGTGAGTTTTAGAATTTGATATCAATTATTTTGTGTGGGGAATTCTATACAAGTGAGATCTCCTGGAAAGACCAAAAATCGGCAAGTTGTGAGGAAGTTACCGTAAATTCCACTTGGCACATCCAATTTTGATCAAACCTGTGGCATTACAGAGAAGAAATATCAGAGAAATACCTAAAAGAAAGTTTCATACCCAGAAGGGATGAAACTTGGGAGATAGAACAGAATAAATATTGTCTAGCAGAACCGCCTCAAAATCAAGATTCAAAAGTGATACTTGGCCAACATGCCACCAAAAAAGGGACCTTATACACCAAATAAGCCTCCAGAAAATCATAATTGGACTCTTGATGAAGGTGAAGAAATGCGTAGGGACATAAATGAACTGCAAAAGAAGATGGATTCAATGGAAGCTAAGTTGATGGATTTAATAGAAGTTAAGTTGGATACTAAGATGGATTCAATGGAAGCTAAGATCATGGAAGTAATGAAAAATT
>ML780674.1:506649-517725 GCA_009831015.1 Picea engelmannii
TGGTGAGAGAGATATATGCTCCATATGAGTCAACATCCTAATGATGAGATACCACCCAAGGATCAACTGACTCTAGTGATCCATTGGTAGATGAGAAAATCATGTTGATGGGAGAAATATGGTTAGTGTTGGGTGTAGGAAGGGGAAATATCCCCATAAGAGATGGACTTTAAACATACCTACACCAACACTCTCATACCCCCTGGAAAAATTACCTACAAAAGGAACATTGGTGCTAGGATTAGCTCTCAAGTCGAGTGTGCAATAGTAAAGTTGATCAATGGTAAATATCTTTCCTCGATGGGGGAAAAATATGACATGAAAGATAGTAGAAGCAACAACCTTCATTGCATAAAACCAAGTGTGACTCAAGATCATATTATATTCAAGTGCGACATCCACCACTTTGACTTCCACAAAGACAGTCTTTCCCCCGAGCTCGATGGGTAAACAGGTCAGAATTCAATGAGGTTTGAAAAATGTTCATCCAAATATTTTAGGATGGTTTGAGATGTGGTGAGCTGAGGATAACCATTGTCTTTCCAACATGAAAAATACATAATGCAAGTGGTCACTCCTTTGTCGATCATCGTACGAAGATATTCTTATTAAGACAACCAACTATGATTTGTAATGCTAGTTGTTGTGAGAGATGTTGTTCACTCTACTCTATGTCGAAGGAAATAATGTATGAATTTGAAGGGTTGATTCCACCTATGGATGATAGCAAGGATTTACAGTGTGAAGGATAGCTTTGTAATACTTTGAGTCTTGACATGACACATGGATTATGGGTAGTTCGTTGAAGTACCCCTTTTGGAGGGCGGAGTGCAGATTCAAAATTTGTTTTCTCTCAAGATAGAGGGCCATTGGGTGTTGTAGTCAATGGAGGATCCTTAGACGAAATTTCCCCTTCTTGGGAGTCATATTTCTTCTCTTTGGTGGATAGGGCCACCGTATATTTAACCATCATAATATTCATGGTTGAGGACTCTACGTTTCCCCATGGTGGAGGTGAAGGAACTTGTGTAACCAGTTTTTTTGTTGGGGGAAAGGATTGGTTAATATTGTTGGTTGGGAAGGAGATCCCCCTCGCTCGAGGTATTTATGAACCTCGACAAGGTAAGGGAAGTATTTGTTGAAGTGGTCCTCCTTACATACCATGCAAGGATATTTTACCTTTCGATTATTTTTTCCCCCAGCATTGGGGTCTTGGGTTTGTTGGCCCTTCTATTCGGAAGATTTTTTCTTTTTCTTATTATTAGTGTTTTTCTTCTTCCCTCTAAGGATTCTTTGGTGTAGTGGACAATATCATTTTTACCTCTGAGGTATAGGTAGGGGTTGGATTCAAAGTGGTTGTAGGAGAAGAAGAGGTGGAATTGCTAGCTATGGTCATTTGACTAAGATTCCCAGTCAATTGGCTAACTGTTGTGGAAGAGACAGGACTAAACGCACCATCAGCATGGGGAATAGGTGTTGAATAAAGGGTGTCATTCAATGTTCAAGGAGCATGTGGAATGCAGTCGTATAGTGTCCCATATTATGAATAAATCAATTCTAATTGTTGATCACGACGAATTTCCTTCTCCTCGGTTATAGAAACGGACATGGAAATATATTTCATGATGGGGGGAAATAATGATTTCGTAAACCAATCATTCAAAACTAGATCATGAATTGGGGCCTTAACAAGTCTTCTTCGTTGCATCCACTTGTGAATATGGTCAAAGATATGTGTGTCAGTGTTCTGACGCAATGAATTCATAAGCTCTGTCCCTATTTCATATCGGATGTGTAATTGAAATGTGTCAAAAAAGATAGTGTCGGAGCGTTGAAGTTGTTAAACGAAGTGATTGGTAACTCTATGAACCACTAGGCGTTTCCAATTAAGGTGTGAGGGAAAAGAACTAAACGAGTTTTGTCATCCAATAAATAGTTTGAGATATACCATAGATGATAGGTTGTAATATGTGTGGTGGGGTATTCTCCCATCTTTCCATCGAATTTGTGGATGTCTGTTGTATTTTTTATGAGAACCGGTGGCCAAGTGGGATTGTGCATTATGGGATCATTTGTCATTTGAGATGATCCAGGTAACTCTAAAGTGGAAAAAAATGGAAACTAAGTTTTTGTGAATGGATTCTGGTCTAAAGGAAATGGCATGTTAAGACCAAAAGGATCTTATGGCCCTCCCATATATTGAGTAATGACAAAAAAATAACCCCCTTGATATGGATTTCCATAGAGTTAAAACCACTTCCCTGGTAAGGATTTCTCATTGGCATATAATGACCTCCTTTTTGAGGATTGTTTCTTGGGTTGATGCCCCCATATGAAGGAGAGTTTCCAAGGATGTTATGGTTTCCTAAAAAGGCTACGTTACCGGGGGCATTACTACTCCCGGGTAGTTGTTGGTTACGAGTAACAAAGGGAATATTTGTTCCAGGAAAAGGTGGAATTTGGGGGTGTTATTTCCCCCTACGTTGGGAGTGCTCCAAGGGACATTACTACCTCTAGGGAAGGGAGTATCGTTTCTACCCCTAGGGAATGGAGCACCCCAAGGGACATTGTTTCCCCCAAGGAAAATATTTTAGCAAGGTTGATTTGCACTAATTCCATTATTTTGATTCCATCCAAATGGAAATCTAGTATTAGAGGTGTTTTTTCTGGTTGGTGGGTTACCAGAAGAGAAAACAAAGGAACTCCTTGGATTAGCCAGAAATCTTGGTCCTACGTTGGGTTGTGAACCAAAGGTAGGGATTTGTTGAGTGTTATACTGGACATTAGATGAAACTGGTTGGACTATGGTTTGGCTCCATAAAGAAAACAATGTTTGAGGTGGTGTCCCGAGTGGATTTCATGTGTCAGTGGATGATGATAGAGGTAAGGTTCTATTTGTTCATGTTGATTACAAATATAGGTTTCCTACTCCTCTATGTGGTAATGAAATTGGATTCCCAAATCCACTAGTTGATGAAAGAATTGGATTTACTGGGATACCGCTTGGTGTGGTGGACATTGTGGAGGCAAGAAATGGATCGGTAGAGGTGGGGTTGCCACTCACCATGGGTGTATGTAAAGTTGAAAAGACTCACTATCAAAATGATATTGTTTTCGTATGAGGTTGTGGAAAGAATTAGATAGAGGAGGATTGGAAGGAGGGTTAAGATAACCTTCACTTATGGTTATAGCTCCAAATGGATCGTCTCCAATTACGATATCTTCCACGTCACTAGTATTGGTATCTGCAGGTGTTGAAGTCATTCATTGTCTAACAAATGGTCGAACGTCTTTGTATTCAGGTAAGGATAAACCTACAGTAGTTCTATAATTATGGTATGGTATATTTCATACAAAACGTGGAGGACCTTCTAACTCGGGTCAAGCATGCAGATGATCAATGGGTCATTCATATTGATAAGCTATTTTCAGGCTATACCCAGTGATTCTTCTGGAATGATGAGGGGGTAAGTTAGCCACAACAGATAAGACAAAAAATTAATGAATTCAAAAAACAATCCTATGGGCAACTATGAAACCAATACATAGAGAACAAACCTAATCAAATCTAAGAAAACAAGCAAAAAAACCACTAGATTAAAGGGTCTTCGAAAGACAGGATGTCAAGATGTTAGCTAAGATATGAGAAGCGGTTACGATAATCATCTCACAACATCTCCCCAAAGTGAAAGTAAGAGCCCATGGGAAAATACCCTCCCTGGTTTGTTGAAGTGGAGATTCAACGTCTTCCTCAAGTACCACAAGGATTCCCCCTTGCAATCACCCATGTAGCTACCTAGGATGGGCCAGTAAGCTTAGCACTTTACAAAAATACGATCGGGCAAAATAGTCGTCAATTAAGACTATTGTGTCGGTGGACCTTCCTAGATCTAAATCATACATGGAAATGACCTATAAGTGAATGGAATAAAAGGGCTTACCCGGTCACTTAACAGTTGTCCCTGCACGCTCCTTTGTTGTTTTATTTCTCAAAGATGCCCTTCACTCTTGTCAACATGGATCTGCATATATGAATACACAAACAAACTCATTTCATGAGATAAAACGTATCATGTATAGATTTATTATAGATATAATGATATAATATGAAAATCCTAACTCTCTTCAAATATCATGATAATCATACACAATCAAATAAGGGGGAAAATCACATGCATCTTCTATTAATAAAATGAAATAGTTTACAACTTACAATCTGATAGCCTCATGAAGCTCTATCCAAACTCCTTGCCCAAGCTCCATGATTAATCTAATAGTATAACCTTACTTTCTCTTTTCCTCCTCTTTTTTATCATGAGAGACCCTCAATATATAGGATAACGGAGACAAGATGAGGCATAAGTCTTAGGCACTCAAGAGAGAAGTCTTCTCGAGGTCAAATTATGAATAATTTGAGATTTCATCTCATCCTTTGGTAACTGATGCTAATTGAGGAATAATAGGCATGGTCGCACCCTGCATTTTTATAGAGAGCGATCGGTTTCAACTTGTAAAAGGATAGGGAGTGACCATCAATTTTGGTCACAGGAAGTAAAAGGACAACATGCGGCGAGGCAAAAAAGTGGTGTGTACTCAAGGGAAAAATGACATGATTTAGTGTCTCAAACTGCTAACCTTTGGATGATTCCCATCAAGTGATTAGGTGACAAATAATTGTATAACAAGGATACAGGTAAATAAATAAATCAAATGGATAACGGGATCAAAGTATTTAAGGAAAGATAAAGAACCATATTTGAGAGGGTGGGGAACTTATATGATAGATCAAAATGGAATGGATCCAAAAACACTTCAAGATTTTCCAACACTTTAACACTCGTTATATTGATAGTGCTCATATTTAACCAAACAAATGCAAACCCTCAAGACTTGGGCAATCTTGCAACCTCCCTAAATTAACCCACCAACACAAAATGCTTTAAACCCATATACCTTGTGATCAAATTCAAATTCCCACCAACTTCCAAGAAGATAAAAATGGGTGGAAGAAGTAGATGCAGAGGCACGAAAGAAGCTTAAGGGTTTATTCCTTTTCCTCCAAAATGGAATAATACAATAATATCTTTGCACTAAAATGATACCAACCACATGGATTACCTAGGAGACTAAAAAAATAGCCAAGGGAATTTAAATATCAAAATTAGGTATCCCAAGTGGATCTATTCTTCATACAACCACTCTACATGCCTACCTTATGAAAAATCAAAGAATGTATGTCTGTATGTATACTTCAAAATTCAAAAGGAAGACCAATTTTCTATGAAGAAATCTAAATGAAAGAGAAAGCAAAGATTGGTTTAGGGTCTTAATTGTATATTCAAACTTATAAAATAACCCACAAAAACGAACTTTGAATAAACAAAGGAGGAAGATATAAAGGCATAATCATAGGTTATAATATATATTTCATATATGGTTTATAGTCAACAAATTAATCATCATACAATAACTCAATTGCTATTTCTTATACCCTAAAATAACAACAAATTTCAAGAGCAATGAAGTGGTACTCATCATTTCCAAAAACAAAATGGATACCAAGCAACTGACTTTGGTAGAGTTATTTTCCACTTAACCATAGGCAATCCTCTATGGATTCCACCCCCTATATAGGCTATGCGACAACTAAGGTGAAGATGACAAATTCCAAACTCTCAAGATAGTCTCCCCATCCCAAAGAGAAATAGAAGATCAACCAACCAACCCATTGCTAAGTTCTTTAATCAGGCTAGCATTTGGCTCTCATAATACCTACCCCACACAACACAAGGAGGATACTTCCATCTCTTCTCAACAATCCCTCCAAATTGTTCCATCCAATGCTCTTAAGTGTGTGCATAGAAAGTCCAAATTGATGGTTATTTCAAATTAAACTACAACTAAATTTCTCTTAGTGCTTGGGCATTTTTTTGGTTACTATCTTTAGAGATTCTAATGGTGCCTCTCTACTCAGTCTAGTTTCTAATGTTGCACATCATTCCTATCTTCATATTTTCTATGGATTCCTCTATTTCTCCTCCTCTTCGTAAGGCTTTAATGGATTTCTTCCATGATTTGTTTAGTCCCATAGTATGATAGCCCTCTTTTTCAAGATAAAACTTTGTTTTTCTCTCCTCTATACCTCTCCAAAAATAGCTCTCTGCTCCCCATTCGAATTTTCCTCCTTTTGCATGAGTGAAGAGTGAAAGAAGAATCATAATCCAACTCTTCTTGAATCATGGAATTTAGAACAAGTTGTTATTATATAGGAGGTGGTCACTTAAATATAGAACTTGGCTACATATGATTCTCTTATCTCCAATTAAACTATAGGCTATGTTCAATATTAACATTATAAAAGAGTGAAGGTTAGTGTAATGGAAAGGTGGGTAGGAAAAAATACATAAGTAGTTGGGAATACAAACATTCCCTTGGACCCCCTTACCTTTCCCTTCTCATAGTATCATGGTCCCTCTAGGTTCTCATTCTCAGTCATATTTCCTTAGACCATGTATTTTTATTTTCAAAAAAATAGTTATTGAAAACACATGTCTAGACATTCACTAGTCGAACCTTAGCATTGAGCTCTGCACTAGCAATTTATATAATACATTTACATCATTCAAAACATATACATAATTAGGTTCGACACATTTAGAGTTAAAACCTATACATTACATCATCTTGTCTAAATGCACACATACCAACTAACTACCGATTCTAGTTCACATTGGAGGAATCAAAATGCTTAGCCGAAGGAAAGAGAAATAAACCCACATCACCCCCAAAGCCAAGGACCTCCTTGCAAACCACACCCTTCTCCTCAAATCTTTGAAAATAAAATGAGAAAAATCCATGATTGACAAAAGAGAATTTAACCATAAAAAAATATAACCTTGTCCCAAGATTCCCCTAACCCTTTCTTCTTTCTAAGAAATAAACCCTCTTCTTTCTTCGTCTCCTTGAAATTGTCCAAACCCTCATATTCTAAATCTTTGATAGAGCTAAAACCCCTACTTACCCCAATCTTTCCCTCGTTCTTAAATTTTGTTAATAATTGTATGTATTTGTCTTTAAAAATAAAAAAATAAAAACAAAACAAATAATGATTTTACAATTAGTAATAATATTTTTCTTTGATCTCACTTGAATAAAATTGAATAACTAATTAACCAATCACCTCTCTCTTTCTTTTTCTCTCATGTATAAACTAATAATCCATAATTATCAATACAAAATTCCATTCTAATAACTTTTGTAATTAATAACAATATGATAATAGATAGTAACTTTTAAATGTAGTTGGATAACTGGTTCACTACCCACATTTATATATATTAGATATAAATAAATAAAAATATTAGTAATCCAATAACTATTGATGAAAAAATTCAATTCTAATAATTTATAATAACAATATATTATTAACATTTTTTTTAATTCCATTTGAATGTAGATAGGTAACCAATTAACCCTCACATATATTACTTATAAATAAAGAAAATATGATAAGTGGTACTCTAATGGCCGTCAACAAAGAGATTCCTTGAATTAATGTGAAAACATCTTCACTTACATAAATTACTTATAAATAAAGAAAATATGATAAGTGGTACTCTAATGGCCATCAACAAAGAGATTCCTTGAATTAATGTGAAAACATCTTCACTTACATATATTACTTATAAATAAAGAAAATATGATAAGTGGTACTCTAATGGCCATCAACAAAGAGATTCCTTGAATTAATGTGAAAACATCTTCACTTACATATATTACTTATAAATAAAGAAAATATGATAAGTGGTACTCTAATGGCCATCAACAAACAGATTCCTTGAATTAATGTGAAAACATCTTCACTTACAATTTTAACATTATTAATGATATATTATTATGATATTATTTTTTTAATATATTATAAAATCAATATTAATATTGATATATTATTTTGATGATAACATTATTAATGATTTATTATTATGATATTAATTTTTTGATATATTATAAATTTAATTTTAATATTAATATTGATATATTATTTTGATGATAATTTTTGAATGTATTATAAATTTATTAATTTGGTTTCTAGTTTATTATACTAAAATATTATGAAATTAAAAATAATCAACAAAATTTTAATTAGACAAATGAATCTATATTCTCAATGTGCCAATTAACATTGAGTCTCTAAATTTATATGATGTCAACTGCTTTATTTTCATAATTGTTYTTTGGGGATTTTGTGCACTATGCAATTCTGAGTGTAACTTCTTTGTTCGTTATTCTTTAGGTGATTTAGGTGACATGTGAGGATGGTATACTTGTTGRCTTAAAGGTTTGAGTGTTTGGTTTTCCTTGTAGTGGGTTTAATACCTTAGTTTTGATTCYTCTGATTWACAATGTATTTGTGTATATTTGATGAAAGGTCAGAATGCATGTAAAGTTGAAAGGTTGGAGAGCCTAGCAATGCTATGCTTTGAATATTAATAATAAAAATGCATTGTTGGTTGCAAGATGGACAAGAACAGAGTTATAGGGGKCTATGACTCCAGGAGAGAGGGGGRTAAAKGAGCTAATCCTTTTTATTACATTTTATTCACCCATCTTGGAATTAGTTGGGAAAATAAGTTACTTGAGCTTCTTGGGGAGGCCACGTGGTGCATTTTTCCATGTCATTATTTAAACCATGTTTTTTGTTGTTGGGGGTTCCTCAACCGTTTTCCAAATTGTTCCTCATTCATTCTTACTCACTTTTGTTCTTGGTTTGGGCATGGAAAACGAATTGTTGTAGGAAAAGAGCCATAGCTAGCTGGTTGTAGGTAACTATTGGTTATTCCAACAAGAAATTGATTCCTATGTGAATGAGAATGTTGACAGTTGTGTAAGAAATTTCCACAGTTGATAATCCTTGGAGTTTCTATCATTGGGATTTATTGACCAGTAGCACTAAATCCATGGAAAGAGGTGGAACAACCTCAGGGATTGCATTATAGAGAAGGTTGTTCATTTTTTTGGGTTGTGCAGGTTGAGGGGGAAAGAGAGCTCATAAACTAGGATTGTTGTGTGGTTGAGAAAACTATGGGAGATAGATAGCTAACTGTTGGCAGCAGGATGAAATGGGAAAGAAAGCATGCACGAAGAAGAATGGCAGTTGGAAGAGAAATCATGGGAAAGAAAGCGTGCATAAGGAAAGTGACAACTGGCAAGAATCACAGCACGTGTCCATGCAAGAAGGAGGTGACAGCTGGAAGGAAGTAGTGAACACATGCGGATAAGGAATACCTAATGACAGTAGAGTTAGGGTTTTTGGTAAGAGTTTTTGTGTAAATGGATGAAGAGCCCGATAGATATAAATATAGGCAAGCAGGTATCAAAAAGAGGGTCAGAGATTTTGCGAAGGTTGAGCTTTACTACTGTTGTAGAGGTGAACATGTTTATGTAATGTTTTGATTAGAGAACTACTTGTAACAAGTGAGCTAAGCGGGAGGTAGACCTCAAGGATCAGATCGCAGGCTAAGGAGCCTGGTACGATCTAGTTTGCCTCACAGATATCTTACCAATCTAAGGAGAATTGTAAGCGCGAGGCGCGAGAACTGCAGAACTACCATAATAAGAGAGCCAAGAGCCAAATCTTTGTGGACGTATCCCCAAGAGGGGGTGAACCATGGTAATACATGTGTAATGTGATGAATGCATGCATATATTTGTTTACTTTTGTTAGTTAAATGTTGAATGCGATGAATGAATGAGTTATTATACTTTTTAGTTCATTATTGTTGCGATATTACATCCTGAAGTTCAGATAACAGTAATTTGTAATACGAATCATAAGGGATCAGAACGCAAACCCTCTATCTCCTACTCAATCCTAGGTTGTAAACACCTGAGCCTTACAACCACCCATAAGAGTTATCTCGGGTGAGATTGTGCAGTGCATTTTGTGTGTCGTGTTGCCTTCTGGTTCACCAGAAGAGCCGATAGTTTTAGGCTTTGTTGATACCCTGAAAGATACAAACCCCGGGTTAGTAGCGCAGAGTTGTTTGGTAGGTTAAGACCAAGAAATGGTTATGTTTCCAGTTGTAAGAGGAACAAAAAAGCACTGAGTAGATGATATATAACACATGTGGAAAAAAATGAGCGAAACTAGAAGACCATTGAGTCACTAGAAGGGAATGTTGAGACCGTGGAACCCCATGAAAGAAGAAATCGAAGGCTGGTTGAGAACTAAAGAGCTAGAGTTTTCCCAAAAAGATAATATAAACCCTAGCCTAACGCCTCACAAATATCTGGATAAATATGTGTTTGTGAATTTACACTAAGTCTTTTTCTGTGATTTTCCTCACCTATTGCAGGAGTGGATACTAAGGTTGAAAGATAACCACGCAACAAACCGGATCCGACAGCTAGATTGGCTCCCAATACAGATTGACCAGTTACAACAGGTGAACAACAAATTCACCCACGCAGTCGAATTTTGGCTTGACAGTATTGTGGTAGGCTTCATCACAAAATTTGCAGTTGACACAACGAAGTCATACAGCATTGTAGAGTAGGAATTTCTACGTGGACCTCACGGAAGGTACATTCAATCACTGTATACTTTGATTAAAATACTACTATATAAAAAAGGTGTAATGACGATGGAAGCATACAGCTAAACTTCCCTCTGTGCATGGGGGAAGGGGGGAAGCACTGACAGAGGGACGGATAAATGGTCAAAGGAGAGGATAAAGGAAAGAAGGAGGAGGAATTCTTGGACCTGATCTTGATGGATGACAACTAGCTTAAGTGGATCTTGGCGCCACCTGGAATGATGTGTAGCGAAGTACCCTACCAATATAAGGTGAATACCAAGAAAAGAGTTGTAGCTGTGAGGGAGGGCTTGGCAAGTGATAAAGAAGAGGTAGAGGATCTATGGGTTGTGGATCAGATTGAGGAAATCCTACATGCAACCTATGAGAGGAAAACAAGAGGCCCAAGAATAGGAGGAGAAGATAGCCATCCTTTCCATATTAATGTCAGTGTGGAACCCATAAACCCATGTGTGACTAATACACCAAAGAGAACATCACC
>ML780674.1:518777-542292 GCA_009831015.1 Picea engelmannii
CGCAACAACCATACAACAATACACAACCACAATACAACCCGGTGCAACCATAGTATAATACTGCACAGTACAACCAGGCACCACCATATAATGTGTCGAGAGGGAATAGAGCAGGCTATCGAGGAGGAGGAGGATCTAGAGTAGGCTTCGGACGTGGCATAGGACTAGTCACATGTCACAATTGTCAGCAACCGGGACATTATGCAAGTAAATGCCCTCTACCGCCAGCAACTTGTATGTATTGTCGTGCATCGGATCACGAGACAGAGGAATGCCCGACACTATTAATAAAGATCTAGGAAAAAAGGAACCAGAACAACTAGAATGTTCAATGGATTTCAGCCGAAGCAAGGGAGGATGGACGAAATATCAACATAGTCACCCATGGAGGAACGAAGAAAGGAAACGACACAGCCTGACAAGAACCTACACAAAACCAGTGGGTAAGGAAGAACATCGAACCAAGGAAGTAGTTCAATGTGCCCAAAGAAAAGGATACCTTTAAGGAATCCAGACAGGAATTTCAGAAGAAGGACACAACATCGACTTCCACTACATAACCAACCCATGAAGCCCTAGAATACAAAATGTCGCCATCATTGGATCATACCAAAGGAATGTCACTCAAGGGACAAGTAAGTACTATCAAAGACTTTTTGTAGTCATTCATCAAAATATTAAGTGATCCTTCATCTATGAAAATATTGCAAAACATCTTAGAGAAATGTAGCAATGAGACAGAACAAAAGCTAGAACCAAAGATTGTCAATCACCTATACACAAGGAGAAGAACAAGTAGGGAATTCAGATTGAATGCCAACATTGGGGATTTCAATATGGGAGATATAATACTGGACCTAGAATCCGAAGTAAATGTATTACCCAAGAAAACCTAGCAATGCATGGGAGAACCAACCTTGGGATATTCGAATGTCCAATTAAAACTAGCGAACCAGCACAGAGTCTTACCAATTGGGAGGTTGAAGGGCATAACTCTAGATCTTGATGGTGTGCGCACCAAAACATATTTTGAAGTCATCAAAATAGTAGATGGCACAACACCATACCCGACACTACTCGTTCTGGACTGGGCATTTGACAACCAGACCATAATTAATTTGAAGACAAGAAAAATGGCATTTCAATCCAGAGATTACAGGGTTATAGCACCACTAGATCCATCAGAAGGGGGAAGGTTCGTAGAACCCACTTTCCTAGCCTTGGAGGAAATCAACCAGTTGTACAAAATAACTACACGCAAGGAGGATTATGTAAACCCAACTGTAGATAGGGTACTCAGTTGGCGCAATATTACTTCATGCGCTACGGATTCAGACACTGAGTTAGAAAACTAGCAGTAGAGACTACATGAAGTATCCATGAGAATATGTGCAAGAATAGACCGTGCAGTATGATGGATAGGCATAGAAATCACAGAACCACCCATTTTCTATGGACTTAATGATTTGGAAACATTCTTGACACAATATGAAGATGAAGTATTAGAGAACCAGAGGCTACTAGAATTGAACTTAGCACTCAAGGCCACACCTACCATATGGTGGGGTGCACACAAGGAGACCATCACAAACTGGTACCAATGTAAGAGGCTACTATGCATAAGGTTCGACGTAGCACAGAAAAACAACAAACAACAGAAATATGAAGCATTGGGGACACCAACGAAACACTTGATGGAGTGTGAAACGTTGTGGAAATTGACACCACCATAGGAATGGCCTCACCACTTTATTCATACATTATAAGGCATACCATCGAACCGGTATACAGATTAGGAACTGCACAAAGGAACTACAACATGGGTGACATTATAGCAAAACTTTACCACCACTTTCTCATTCAAGCATGAGAACCCCAACATAGACGCAGCTCTGAAATGAATCAAAGGAGTCATATTCATTGAGGAGACATAAGTAGAACTTATTACATAAGAGTAGCAGTGAAATAAACAGACAGTCAAGGAACTATTGTCATGTTACCAAGTACAGGACAACACACCGGACGAAGAGAACCCACGTGACATTCATATTGCAGAAGTAGAAGGCGACAGAGATGTGAAGGGACTACAAATAGAATCTGAAGTTATTTCTGCACCAATCAAGGTAAATAAAGTTAACATTGGTACAGTGGAATATCCCAAAATGGCCAGCATTGGAGACTACTGGGATGACCCAACAGTAGAAATCATTACAGAACTGTTGCACAAATACAGTGACTTATTTCCTACAACATTTACAAAGATGAAAGGTATAGCAGGAGAACTGGGAGAAATGAAAATACCTCTTAGATCCGAAGCGAGATCGATCAGACAACGACCATATATATAAATAGAAATTTAAAGAGGAGATTGACCAAATGCTCAAAGCCATCATAATTGAACCAGCCGAGGAATCAGAATGGATAATCTTGATGGTCGTACAGGACAATAAACAAGGAAGAGGGATCAGGATATGCGTCGACTTGAGGAAGTTGAACGATTCATGCCTACATGACCCATTCCCTACACTGTTCACGGATGAAGTGCTAGAGAATGTGGGGGGACACGAAGCGTACTCATTCACCGATGGATTCTCAAGTTACCATCAGATTAAGATAGCACATGAGAATAGATACAATACCACATTCACGACGGAATGGGGATCTTAACAATATACATTCATGCCCTTTGGACTGAAGAATGCACCAGTAATATTCTCCAGAGTGGTTATCACAGCATTTAAATAATTCATCCACTAGTTTCTCGAAGTATATCTGGATGACTGGACAGTCTTTGGTCTATTGAAAAAACATGTATAAGTCTTACACTTGATGCTAGAGTGATGCAGACAGTGTCAGATATCACTGAACATAAAGAAATGCATATTTGGAACACCATTTGGGATACTATTGAGCGATATAGTATGCAAACAAGGGCTATTGATCGATCCGTCAAAGATCATCGTCATTGTTAATTTACTAGCACCGAAAAAATTCCGTCAGCTATGAGCGACGTTAGGACACACAAGATACAATTGGAAATTTATCAAAGGATATGTGCAGATCACAGCACCAATGGAAAAACTGCTAAGGAAGGATACAAGGTACCAATGGAACAATGAGTGTCAACACGGTCTCAATACCCTAAAGGAAAAGATGGTCACTACACCAATATTAGTATTTCTTGACAAGGGAAAGACATTCCATGTGCATGTAGATGCATCAACGATAGCACTGGGAGCTATCTTAGTGCATCCAGGAGCAGGAGACTTGGATCACCCGATAGCATTTGAAAGAAGAAAACTATCTGACTTAGAACAAAACTATAAAACAATGGAAAGAGAAGGCTTAGCTATGGTTTACACACTTCTGAAGTTCAGACACTACTTATTAGGAAACATTTTAAGATGTTTACAGATCACTCATCCCTAAAGTACCTAGTCAACAATCCAGTGTTAGGCGGCAGAATCTGTTGATGGTTATTATTATTTTAGGAATTTGACTTCGAGGTAATCATCAAACCAAGAAAACTAAATGCAGGCCCTGACCACCTATCACGGGTCACAAATGGAGAAGAACCCACAAGCTTAAAAAACAACTTTCTGAATGTACAGTTATTCTCGATATAAATTGTTGATGACTACTTCATAGAGATCATCCAATACTTGAGCACAGGTGCCACACCGCAAGAGTATACCACTGCGCAAAAGAAGAACTTGGTAGTTCACACAGCCGACTATCAACTAATCGCAGGACATCTATATAAAATGGGCGCAGAGAGAATTTTACAAAGGTATGTGCTTGAGCATGAATGACCAAGGATTTTATCAGAATCCCATGAGGGACTGGCAGGAGGACATTATGTAGGAAAAGATATCGCACAGAAGGTAATCCACGTAGGACTATGGTGGCCAATGATCCATAGGGACTTGAAAGAATATTGTCAAGGATGCGATGTTTTTCAAAGGGTAGGCAAACCCAACAGAAGGGATGAGATGTCGTTACGACCATAAGTAACACTCCAGGAACTTGATAAATGGGCAATAGAATTTGTGGGACCTATTAACCCATCATCCAAAAGAACAGGGGAAAGATACATCGTCACCACGATGGAATACCTAACAAGATGGGCAAAAGCCGCACCAATAAAGGACTGTAGCACAAAGACCATTGCACACTTTTTATTCGAACAAGTAATTACTAGGTTTGGGTGCCCAAGAGTTCTGATGAGTGATCAAGGCACGCATTTCATAAATAGAACCATCCACGTGATGCTCAAAGAATTCAAATTTCACCACTATCAAAGCACACAGTATCACCCACGGGCGAATGGCACAGCAGAAGCCTTCAACAAAGTTCTATAGAATGCATTGACAAAGATTTGTAACGTCAATAGAGATGAATGGGACCTCAAAGTACCAGCAGTAGTATGGGTGTATAGGACGACATGTAATAATTTTACAGGGCACACACCATTCAAACTCGTCTATGGCCAAAAAGCAGTAGTACCATTGGAATTTTTAATACCCATCTTACGCGTAGCCGCTATCACACAAATGACAAAATGTGGAGTGATATAAGAAAGGTTGCATCAGCTATTAGAAATGAAGGAAGACCGAATCCTGGTAGGATTCCATCAACAAGTGCAGAAGGCCAGAGACAAAGCATGGCACGATCGACACATTAAGAAGAAGACTTTCACAGAAGGAGATCTAGTATTTCTCTACAACAGCAAATCGTTTCAGCACCTAGGGAAGCTAAGAATGCATTGGTTAGGACCATATGAGGTAAAATCTGTAACATATGGTGGAGTTTTATAGTTAAGAGATATAGCAGGTGTAGACCTCCGAGGAATGATCAACGGGAGTCAACTG
Organism: Picea engelmannii; assembly: GCA_009831015.1. Classification (NCBI taxonomy): domain Eukaryota; kingdom Viridiplantae; phylum Streptophyta; class Pinopsida; order Pinales; family Pinaceae; genus Picea; species Picea engelmannii. Next base: position 523,649 of record ML780674.1, read on the forward strand.
AAGTTGTATAAGGACAGTCGACCACCCACCGCGCAGTAAAAAAAAAAAATCCACGAAAAAGCCACAAGACGCTCGAAACATGAATGTAGTAAAAGCAAGAGTAATGGTCACATGCCTAAGACAAATGAGAAGGAAACGAAAAGTTGGCAAAAGTAGGATGATAGGATAGCACAAAGAGGAATTAAGACACGGCAAGGACTAGTGGAACGTCACATTAAACATGCCAACTGGAAACAGCCAAAGAAGCGTAATTCCAAGTACGAAACTACTGCACATACATTGAATCCATAATTATGGTGCATCAATTGCATCATGGACGAAGCGTCTTTGATAAGATTCAGGACAAGCCCATACAGCAAGCGAGCATGGAAGCAACTTGTCTATTCGCGAAAGAAGAACATAGGCAGAGCAACAGCAGCTCGAACAAACAAAGTGAGATCACAGTTCTCTATAGATAGTAGATGCTCAACACTCACCACTATGGCACCATCGAAGTCCGTTGAACCAGGCTTGACCACCAGGTCGACCAGAGTTCAAACTAGGTCACGAGAACCGCTGGAAAAAAACAAGTAGCACCAACCGGAGATCATCGATATTGATGAGATCCCATCCCCAGAGATACCACTAGTGAGCCCTACACCGATACTAGAAGAGATTCAGTAGCCACAACCAGAGGAAATGAAAGAGGATACGTAAGCAGAACCATAGGAACCTCCGAATGAAGAAGAATAACCTCAACAGGAAGTGCAACCAGAAAGCACCAAACTAGCCACTAAAGGTAACTGCACAACATAGAATCAAGGATCAGAAGGGAAATCGACGAGTCATAAGTACCCAGCCTTGGTCAACAGATAGAATAGACCATGGGAACTACCTTTGCTTGGCTAGAATGGCTTACAGGGAAGCAAACAGGAATTGTTGGAATTTTGTACCAACCACCATAGCAGGAAGACAAAATTTTGATACCGAGCTCACCTCGTAAGAAACCAGCAGCAGAAATTGTGCTACCACGCATACTAGAGGGAGTACAGGTAGAGCCACAGTTAATGGGTCATGTTAGGAATCTCAAGTATTCCTACCATGATGTCTCAGATGAAACTAAGTACCCAGAACTTGCACCTAGAGTGTTTATGCAGAACATAGTGGTCAACCAACTTGGAGAAACAATCAGCCAGCTGCATCAGTGGGCAGTTGGACTGGACCGAACCGGTATTTTAGGACTACTACAACTCCCACACTTTGGCAGGCAATAGCATGTGTCAACCAGCTGTTAGAAGTTACAAATGGAGGGGATATATGCCTGGACAAACCCATCCCCATAATAGTGGACCTTAACGCATAGATAACAGGACTACCCAATCAGGATATAGATCCCGTGCTTATTCTGGATGATAAATCCAAGGAAAAAGTGTTAGCAGAGGAAATGAAGAAGAAATACGGCATAGCGAGGGGGACAAGAGGCATTATAATCAAACGGATCAACAACCTAGCAACATAATTGGGTGCAAAGATCTTATCCTGTAAGTTGCTAAGAAAATGTTGCAAAGACGAAGTACCAGCAGGAGTCATCGCAGTTGTAACTCAGTGCATAGAAGGCACCTTCATGAGATGGGCACCTTATCTATTAAACTTATTCCAAGTGGAATACAGGTACGCATAGGAACTTGGCACAGAATTTCATTACTCATGGTTGATAACCCTTATAGCCTTCATGGGATGACGGGAACCAAAATATGTAGTTTTTGCTATGAGACCATAGCCCGAGGGAGCGAGATATCGAGTACTGAGATCGGGGTCGAAGACCAGATAGAAGAGGGACAAAGGAATCATCTTTGTAGCATACCTACAGAATATGCAGGAAGCTATTAACCGGTCATGGAGAATAACACCAGAAGTTGTCACACAATATGGGAACATCGCTAACTTCTGGGAAACACGGCAAGCCATGTGGATACAACCAAGGTAGGATCCCAATAAACAGTGGCTACCAATGCGCTACTGCATCACAGAACGTGATATAGACATGGTCCTCAGCAAATTGCCTACTGAATGGAAGATACCATCCATTCCCCGGGAAGTACCGGAAGGACCCGCAGAAGGAGAGGCAACGCAGGCGGAAACACAGCCTCCACAAAAACCAGTGCCCAAGAAACCAAGGATGAGCCAAAATAAACCAACTCCAACAAGCGAAGGGTCGAAGAAAAAAGGAACCCATAATGGGCATAAAGAGACCAACAAACAGCCAAAATAAGCCAAGGGAATGCAGGAGACCACCTCAAACCCCATCGCACAGGAGCCCGTGAGAAATAAGAGATCGGTTGAACAAGTGGCAGGCATGCACAAGAAATTAAAGAAACAACGAGCATCACCAGACCTAACAATCATGGAGGACGATGGATAAATGATTGCCAGAATGGTCCAGGATTGTCTAGCGGAAGACTTCGACCACGCAACACATCACATGGATAATCTACAGAAATACCTGGTAGAAATAAGACATCTCCTCAGACACTCGAAGAATCCCAGAGAGCAAGTAGTAGTAGAGGCATAGAGCAGTCGACAACACAAACCAATGAAAGAGTGGAGATCGAAGAATGAGACCCAACCCTCCCGATGCCACACGCAAATGCAACGGTCCACATAAAACCGAGCATGTTGCTAATGGATGAAATAGTGGGACAGACACCAATAAAGGATTTGGACCACATTCAATTGGTCTTGACACGGATGTCATCAAGAGAACTATACAAATTACAGGTTAGCGTCAACCATGAGATGCAATCTCAGGCACATAAGAACTTAGTTGAGCTATAGAAAGCAACAAAGAAGTGGGAAGCACTGGAAAAAGAGTATGAGCATGCTAAATCCGAAACTCAGAAGGAGATGGAACACAGGAACGAATTGGAATGCGGAGTGGGAGAAATTTTTGGGAAACTTCCAAACACTGCAGAGGGAAACAAACTCCCAGCCACAGAAAATATCGACCAGATTGCACAGGCAATTGCCCAATACCAGAAGGAGATCAGGAATATCTGAGAATAGCTAACACCAATAACTCCACCAGTAGTAAAGGAGGAAAGGAGGTAGGAAGCAACAACACAAATACAGGAGATGGAGAAACAAGTTAGCATAGCAGCTGACTTCCTCGACAAAGCAACAAAACTTTGGACAAGACTGGAGGAGGATCCACAGGTTCAACGTTGGGACAAGGAAGAGGAAAGGATCAATACAGTGATCCAAGAACTCAAGAAGAAGAAAAATACCATACTGATCCCAGAACATGTAAAGAGGATGCAATACTTGAAGAAGATGCACGCAGAACTCATCACCAAGAAGACATGAAAATAGGAGCAATATGCTCAAATAGAACTTTTACAGGAATGGGTAGCAGAAGTACTCGCACAGGAAGAAGTGGATAGAGAATATATGGCATAGACCTAGGCAGAATGCACAGGACTACTGAGTGACGAAGTGGTCATTCATGTAGTAGAAACCATTAAGGAGAAGACCATGCAGGCACTAACAACAGTAGCAGAGCTAACGGAAAAGTTCTAGATCATCACTGAAGAGATTGAGGTAGCTCAGAAAGATTAGGTGACTCGGGACGAGTCACAAGTCAGTGATGGGGGTCTATTGGCAGCAGGCCAAAATGGGAAAGAAAGCATGCATGAAGAAGAATGGTAACTGGAAGAGAAATCATGGGAAATAAAGCTTGCAAAAGGAAAGCGACAACTGGCAAGAAGCACAACACGCGTGCATGCAAGAAGGAGGCGACAGCTGGAAGGAAGCAACGAACGCATGCAGAGAAGGAAGACCTAATGACAGTATACTTAGGGTTTTTGGTAAGAGTTTTTGTGTAAGTGGTTGAAGAGCCCGATAGATATAAATATAGGCAAGCAGGTATCAAAAAGAGGGTCAGATATTTTGAGAAGGTTGAGATTTACTACTGTTGTAGAGGTGAACACGTTTATGTAATGTTTTGATAAGAGAACTACTTGTAATGAGTGAGATAAGCGGGTGGTAGACCTCGAGGATCATATCACGGGTTGAGGAGCCTAATGCAATCTAGTTCACCTCACAAAGATCTTACCGATCTAAGGAGAATTGTAAGTGTGAGGCACAAGAACTGCAGAACTACCATAATAAGAGAGCCAAGAGAAAAATCTTTGTGGACGTAGCCCCAGGAGGGGGTGAACCATGGTAATACCTGTGTAATGTGATGAATGCATGCACATCTTTGTTTTCTTTTTTTAGTTAAATGTTGAATACGATGAATGAATGAGTTATTATAATGTTTAGTTCATTACTGTTGCGTCATTAAATAGGTCAGATAACAGTAATTTGTAATACAAATCATAAGTAAGGGCTCAAAATGCAGACCCTCTATCTCCTACTCAATCCTTGGTTGTAAACACAACAGCTACCCATAAAAGCTATCTCAGGTGAGACTGTGCAGTGCATTCTTTGTGATGTGTTTCCTTTTGGTTCACTAGAAGGGCTAATAGTTTTAGGCTTTGTTGGTACCCTAAAAGATACGAACCCTGGTTCAGTAACGCAGAGTTGTTAGGTAGGTTAAGACCAACACTAACCGGTGTGTGCTTTAGAGTTGGCCTAGGACCCTTCCTTGTGGATTCAAAGCCTCAGCTCGAGGGTGGCCTGTTGTAAAGAGTTTATGTGCAACAAAGCCTAAATTTGGGTGGAACGTCTGACGTCTATAGCCAATTGGTGAAGCTATTGTTTAAAGATAAGTTCTATGTTATGTGTTTCTCTGTATGTATATATGTTATCTATGTAATTATCTTTGTGTTGATTTTATGACATGAAGGTATTTTGTTGATGTTGTGCTTGACATTTTAATTATTTATTTTATAGTTTGGCATGTTCTTGTTAATTGTATGTGCATGTGTTGATAATTATTAATTGGTATCAAAAATTTGAAAATCCATCAAGAATGTAAATTTAGAGGTACTCGGGAAATGAGGTATGTCACAAATTGGTATCAAAGCATTGGTTTGTAGCGCTTGGACCATATGGGTCAGAAAATTGGTTGGAAAATTGTTAATTGTGTAGAGGGCGAGCCAGAGGGTGTTTGGGCGACCGAAGAATGTTTCTTAAAGATAGGCATTTTGAGGGATTTTGGAAAAATTGGAATTTTTTTGTACAATAACAGCAGTGATGACGTGGAAGCCACATGTTGGGTGATGTGGATTGTCATGGTGGCAAGGTGGAAATCCATGGTGGCAGCTCAAGGGTTGGTGGCACAAGGGTTGATAGACTCACGGGAAAATTGGGTGGCCACACCACATAGGTGGTAGGACTGAATACCATAATGTTATCAGAACATTTGTAAGAGGTTTTGAAACATTTCAAATGCTCTTAAATGCATGAGAAGCTTCCACATACCCCCTGAGACCGGGGATAATTTTAAGGATGGAAATTTATATTAAAATGTAGAAACCTGGGCTAATATTACTAGTCCTTAATATGCAAAATTTAAAATGTTTGGAGATAGTTTTGTAAAAATATTCAAATTTCTAAGAATTTAATATAGTTTCTATAAAATTTTGGCAATTTTTAAGGGAATATAATTTTATTCTATGGAATTTGGGAAAATAACTTTTAGAAAAAATGGAAATTGGTGAATCTTTTTTTGGTAAAAACCATGGAAAATTAGCTCATTTGAAAAATTTAGCGCCTAAAATCATCTCTGCCTGAGGTAGTTTGGTCATATTGGAGGGTGGTGCATCATTAACTTCCCTCCACTTCAACCTCCAAAATAAATCACAATCATAGATCAGCCCCGATCTTTGTCATCTGATCTAGGGTGTGAGTGGGTTGTGCACCAAAGGTAAGGTGTATATGGGGACCCAACAGTGGCATGGTATAATTAGAGGGTGCCATGTGGTAGTCAGTATCGTGGGACCCAAATTTAATAAATTTTTATATGGAAGCGTAAAGAAAACAAAGAAGGAGAAGATAAAGGTAAGGGAAAGAGGGAAGAGAGAGAGAGAGAGAAGGTGGTGGAAAACAACGACGAGGTAGGGTCAATGGCTAGATGGGTGACATGGAATACCCTCAGGGTGTCATGTCGACATATGGTGCCACATTATCAGCCACGTCAATAGATTGCCACATAGGAAGATGATAGCTTATGTTTCAAAAAAACATGGAGCCAAAATCATATTTTGGCCATATCTCGAGTAGAATATCTCATATTGAGATCAAAAAAAAAAATGGGTTTTGTCTGCAGTGAGGAGGGATACAAAAGTGTCAGTGAGGACCACTGGCCATTTCTACTTGAATTTTCCAGAAAAGCCAAAATAGTGGTTTTTAAAGATCTATGTCCAACTCAGTGGCTGAGATCCAAATTAAGATGAAATTTTTATAGGATGTCACCAAAGTAGACATGAAAATACATGTTGAAGGAAATGGATAGATTCTAATGGGTTTGGAATGGGGATGTTGAAATAGGCCAAAATCCATTATTCCAGACCATTTTTGGGGGATTTTTGGGATTTTCAGATGAGTAAAAGTGACCCTAGATCACAAAAATGGAAAAAATGTTTACTCAACATTTTACTTACTCATCAATATATAAAACTTTGGTTGAGTGGATTTTTTCCATAAGTTCTTAGTTTGGGAGATAGCTAGTTTTGCTCAAATTTCTAAGTACGAAGAAAATGTAAAAATGATAGCTGCAAATTCTATATTGTTGTAGAATCTTACTGAAGAAACAGATGAAGAATATGAAAGTGTCTATGTGTTTGTAACACACCTGACCCCTAGATATTCTTTTAAGGGGTGGGACATCAAAATTTTGGTTTTCCTAACTATCTCAAATCCTAATTTTGGGATCTCCATTGGCTACTTCTCACCATGATCTTTCTAACGGTTGCCACCATACTAAAATCTGAGCTCTAGTCTGCGATTCATTGCCTCCCAAAGTTTCCCAAACATTATTAGTTGGGGTCTTTGGTGTTCGGCACTAAACGCCCCTTTTTATTACTTCCCGAAGTCTTGAAATCTCACCACATGGCCTTAGCCATTCGACAATTGGAGTTCGGCGTTTATGTTGAACGTCCCTTTTTCGGAGTTTGATACTTGGCGATCGATGTTGAATGTTTCGGTCGTTCAACAATCAACGATCATCATTTAACGTTCAGTGATAGGTGTTCGACAATCGACGTTGAACATCCCTTTACTATATTGCACCCTAATCTTTTGAACTCCCGAAGTCCCAGTCACGTCACCAACCACATTGGCCAGGCGGGCACAAACTATAAACTGACACTGGACGAGGGCCAGGGGTGACACATGTCCACATTAGGGGGGTGACACATCTCATGCTCTAATATGCATAAGGAGTCTATGAATCGGTCATATCTGGGTGACACGTGGCACCTAATTGTCAGTCCACATCACCATGGATGACGTCAGTGAGCCACGTTAACCCCCGACATATAGTCTTCTCACTTCTTTCAAATATCACGGTGAGATCTATCCACGTAGATCCGTAGATCTACGGCCCTTGTTACTTTTTGATCCAGGCTTCGGAGCCTACCAACTCCTCGCATTGTGAATCCCTCGAAGAGCCAGGTCTTTGGAATCTCTAATCTAGCACCATGTTTCCTCATCCTATCAATGGTTGAGATTCACTTTGTTTTTCGCGAATTCATAGGTTTTTTCACTATGAAGACCCTTGGCCAAGTTCCTTCAGAGTACCAAGTCTTTGGACTATAGGATCTCCTGCCACGTGGCATCTCATCCAATGGCTCTAGTCCAACGGGCAACTTTTGACAGAGGAAAAGTATGGACCATGTGTCACTCCACGATATGTTCCTAGTTGGTTGGGTAGTCAAGAGGGTTATGAACAGATTCCTTAAATCGACGACTGAGAGGGACCCTGAAGGATCCAAGGATAGATGATCTACGTCACTTCATAAGTTCGACATTCGGGAGTCCAGCGCGTGTCGTCAAAATGCCTCTCCAAAGCGCTGAATCCCCGAACTTCTGGATTTTCATTGATATGTGTACATGCATCTCTCTAATCTCAATTGTCCATATTAACTTCACGACTCTGACATTTGGGATTTTCGGTGCTAGACCACTCCTATTCTCCCAAAGGGGAGCTTCATCGAAGTACTTAATTCTACCCTTCCTAAGTCCAATCTAATGGCTGAGAGAGGTCTCCACTGGATCCCCAGATCTAAGGCCCTCATCTATTCATGACTCAAGCCTTCAGCTAATTTTGAGGATTGTGGAGTCATAATTTCCGAAGTCTTGAAGCTAAAAGGGCTAGCTCCTTTCAGACTAGCGCAAAGTTCCCAGACCCTGTTCGTATGGATTCTTTGGAAATTATTATGGGATAAGCACTAATCCTTTTAGCAGAAAATGGGTTAAGGACATGGGAATGATCCCTCACTTATATGGGTGGATAGTCTGAAGGAAATGTCCTTTTTCCCATAGAGTTGAACCTGACATTCCTACTAAGGTAAACTCAAAAGATTTGCAGGACTTAGACATTTTAGTTATTCCTACCCCAACTCTCCTGCGGATTCACATCCCATAAATCTCTAGAAGCTAAACTGAGGTAAATCGAAGACCAAGTAAATATAGCAGTTTACAAAAGCAAATGAGCATTTCTAATAATTGTTCAAATACTGCAAGACTTAACCATAAACATAGAAATTCAATCATTGCATCCAATGTATTACACGGAGTATGAAAGTACTTATCGGAACTATAAAATGTGAAGCGACTGTTGAAAGGGGTGCATGTTTCCTCCCAACCATAGGCACAGCCACTCCGAACAGATTTACCACTGGCCACCCCCAAGCTAGACCATGATTCTCTGAGAGAGATTATTTCTCATTGCTCCACGACAGTTAGGGACGGAGGTAACTCTCCTCCTCCCACAGGATCTTGGCAACCAGATTCCTCTACATCAAGCAAGGAGGTATGTGCGAGCACTTCCTTACTCACTCGTCAACCTCATTTATCAGCTTGTAGAAAGACCATTCCCAAGGCTTCTTATAGCCAAAATAATCTTGCTTCTCATCTTCTCTCTCAACTCTCGAGTCAAAGCATGCTTACTTCTCTTTTTCTAGAGATTGTTTTCTCTACTCTTCTTTCTTGTAGATCTGTCTTTGTCCCCCAAATTACCTCATCTATTTCCTTCCTCATCAAGGTTTCATGGGTCTGAATCCCCAATTCATGGTCAAAACTGGAAGCCTTACAAATGGGTACGTTTCCCCATATCCTCGTTAACTCTTGAGGATGGACTTCCAAGTACCAGTCTGACTGGTAATTCATTTCAAGGCAAGATGATTGTTGAGCAATTACACCCAATAGGTATTGGTCTGGTGAGGGTCATCTCAACAATTCTTGGTTTCCGTCACTGTATCTCTCATAGCATCCATGGTGTATCCTGGAAAACTCCCCCCTTTCAACAGTTGTGAAACACATATCCAATTTATATTAATATTAAAAAATTAATACATTGACCCTTTTATACAAAGGTTCATCAAATCAAACATTCACACATATTTATTCCTCCATAGTCTCTTGGCCACTTATAGTTATATTTACAAACTGGGTGAAACAGAGGTATTACAATCCCCTCCCCCTTAAAGTAACATCGTCCTCGATTTTCTATTTTTTGATGTTCTCTATATGTATAGACGTAAACAAAAATGGATATGTATGTTTCATGGAATCCTCCATTTCCCATGTAGCCTCATTTGGGCCAAAGTGATTCCACCGCATATTTACATGTGCAATGGTTATGTTCCTGAGTGGGGTTTCCTTCCTGTTTATTATGCATTGAGGTTTTGGTAGCAATTCTCCCTCGGGTTCCACCTGAATCACAGACCAGTCAATAATATGATTAGAATCATTTACATACTTCTTTAATAAAGAAACATGGAAAACATTATGTTCTTTCACTATGGGAGGAAGTGCTAGCCAATAGGCTATTGGTCCCACTCTATCCAAAACTTCAAACGATCCAAAATGATGAGTTTCCATCTTGGCACAATCTCCCATCCTCAAATAGATTTTCCTAGGTCTAATGAGAAGATACACATGATCCCCTTCTTTGAACTCTCTAGAATTCATTTTCATGTTTGCATAGATATTTTATCTCTCCTAGGCCATCTTCATATTTTGTCTGATCTGAATTACTTGTTGTTCCATTTCCTTTAGCATATTTGGCCTAATTATAACTCTTTCTACTGGGTTGTTCTAGCTTATTGGAATGTTGCATTGTCTTCCATAGAGGGCTTCAAAAGGGCTCATTTTTAATGACTCTTGATAGCCATTTTTGTAGGCAAATTCTACCAGTGGTAGGTAGTCCTCCCACTTATTGGGTTGATGCATTACATGCATCCTCAGCATGTCTTCTAACACTTGGTTTACCCTCTCTGTCTTCCCATCAGTTTGAGGGAAAAAAGATGTACTAAAGAGCAATTTTGTTTCAAAACCAACAAACAGATATTTCCAAAAGTTTGAGGTAAATTTTGTATCTCTATCCCATATAATTTCCTTACGCATGCCATGCAATCTAAATATTTATTTCATGAAAATTTTGGCAATATCTTGCAAGTTGAATTGACGGGTATGAAGTGAGAACCCTTGCTTATTTTTTCCACAACTACCATGATGGCATAGTTATGTTTGGTTGATCTTGGTAAACCTGTGATGAAACCATGGAGATGGTCTCCCATTTCCATTCGAGAATTGGTAGGGGCTGCAACAGCCCTGCTGGGTGCTGGTGCTCTGCCTTGACTTGCTGAAATTCTAGACACTTAGCTAAGTAATCAACTATATCCTTTTTCATTTTGGGCCAATAAAATAGTTTCCTAGTGGTCGTGATCATTTTTTGATAACCGAGATGACCAATATATGGTCTTTGTGTAGTTCATCCATTATGAACCTCTTCAAGTCGTCACAATTTGGAATATACAATCTTCCATTGTAAGTTAGTAGGACATCATTAAGCATCTGATATCATTCATATTTCATCCATGTGGGCTCTTTCTTTAGGTATGATGCCACGGTATTTAAAAATGTATATGTTTCTTGTGCAGTTTTGACCCTCTCTCTGATGTCTGATTCACTAGCGCTTACAGCTACCAAGTGAACAACTTTCATACTTCTACTAAGGGAATCAACCACCCTATTCTTATTTCCTTTGATATGTTTTATTTCAAAATAAAACTCACTAAGGAGATCCATCCACCTAGCTCATCTCACATTGATCTTTGGTTGGTCAAACAAATACCTCAACCCACTATGGTATGTCATAAGTACAAATCTTCTACCTAAGAGGTAATACCTCCAAATTTTTAAAGAATACACTATGGAAGCCAATTCCATATCGTGGGTCACATAATTGACTTCATGTTCATTCAATTTTCTGGATTTGTAGCAAATCACATGTCCCTCTGGCATAAGGACTCCTCCGAGCACTTCCTTGCAGGAATATGTACACACAAGGAAGTCCTTTTTTGGGTCTACAATCTTCAGTTCATGCGCATTGGTTAAAAGGTATTTCAGCTCTTGAAATATTTCTTCACATTCTGATGTCCAAATTAAGTTAACCCCCTTTTCTAAAGGGAGGTGATTGGGAAACCAATCTTGGAGAATCCCCTTATGAATCTCCTATAATGTACTTCTAGGCCCATAAAGGATTGGATATCATACACATCCTTTGGGGTAGGCCAATCCATGATGGATTTAATCTTGTTAGGATCAACTGCCACTCCTTCTTCGGAAATAACATGGCCTAAGTAATGGACTTGTTTCGGGAAAAAATCACACTTACTAAGCTTAGCATAGCGTTAATGTGATGCAAACCCCCCAACCCTCGAGTCAAGGTCCACGCAAGATCGCTCTAAATCTGCCCTTGAGTCTAGTTGACTCTTTGATTTCCCCTCGGGAAATACCTTTCACACACAATTGTGTAACCACAGGTCCTTATGGGTGTTCCCACGCGATCAAACATGAAGCATCAACCCAAAAATCCTGACCTGAAATAGGATCGCGCCCTTCGCAAATTTGGGACTTCGGGTTTCACGATTTCGCGACCCCTGTTGTCGAGGGTTCCTATCTCTACAACCCCCAAAACCTGAATTTCCAAAATCCGATGCACTTAGAAAAGGTTGACTTCCCAATGGGATTCTCACTTCAATAGGATTTCGGACTTCGCAATTTCGTGAATCCAGATGCAAGGCTCCCAGTCCTTTGACCTTCGAACCCCAAAACGGTCAACAAGGTTTTGACTCCAACCATCGACAAGTATGCCACCTGTCACTCTCCCCGGCTTTCAGGACTTTCGCTCCCAAATCGCTGCCTTTTCCATTTCCTGACACCCGGAGTGTCGAAATCCCAAAACTCCAATCAAATTTCTGTCGCACCTCGCGACTTCGGGATTTTCGATTCACTGCACTCAACTCCTCATCATTAGGATCCCCAAAATGCTAAAATGATCTGACTGCTTGTGCAAAGCACAATCAATGGTCCACGTTAATTATGGATCCTAGAGTGGAAAGCTTGTCTGCCTCTAACCACCCTGTAACTTCCCTGGATCCTAAGGTCCTCATGATTTCGTGAATTCCCCACAAATAATTTCGACCACTCGTTGCTCCTTGATAACTCCTACAAAATAAACCAAGGTTCTTCCACTGGAACTTAACTTCTGCTGGATGAATTCAACCCTTTTATCCCTTTGAAGTAGTTCGACCTTGTCCTCCTTTGAACACTTCAACGGCGCTACCCCTTCTGAGCTTTCTTTGCAATTTCGAGCCTTCGAAAAGACTCCTACATGCACTCCTTGCGGAAATCCCTCAAATACTTTTAAGTATTTGAATTCTCAACTTTGTGCACTCCCTACAACAGCAATCCTCAAATCCTTCTCTTAGTTGATAAGTCCTAAGCTTTCAACCAGCCTACGCACACCTTGCACGGCTTATGTGCTTCACTTTCACTTCTGCGGGAATGAGAACAATGGTCTCTCTCCTGATCTTTCAGAGATAAACTATGAACCTTCACAAATGCACTCCTTGCGGATGATTTCACAGCACTCCTTGCAGGAACTTCCCTCACTCAGGAAGAGAAACAATTGAAACTCATTCTCTCTCTCTCAGACTTCAAACATTCAACATGAAATCATACATTCACACAATATTAAAGAAAATGCATAACAGAGAGATAAAACAACCATAAGCATACCATTTATCATGTATACACAAAGAACACCATAACACCATGAGTCTTCTCGAAAGCTTCATATATTAAATTTAAAGATTTTGTACATGGGTTCTTCTCTACAACTCTTTTTTATCTCTCTATACTTATGATACAACAATGCTCTCTAATGTTACAATGATACAAAGGTGAGGGTGTCTATATCTGTTTTCCCTCTTGCTCTCTAAACTTTCTAATCTAATATTCAAATCTACCTACTTTCATTAACTATGCATAAATGCCTTAATGTTTTACAGATGAGAGCAATCGCTCAAGATCTGTTTACAACCTCCAAGATATAAATGCGAGGTACGCCTTCTAGCTATTACATTAATATCTCGAAAACATTTCAAAACGCGAAAAATGTGTGTTTGCACTTTCTAGCTGTCTTCTGCGTCCGCGCTCGCTTGCCACTGGCGATGCTCCCGCATCATATTCCCTCGCTTGAAAATTTTCATGGACTCTTGTTCATGAGTTATTGCATGGTCTGTCCATGCTTTTGAATCTCTGCTTCATTCTCCCAACTGGCATCTTCAACTGGATGTCCTTTCCATTTGACCAAGTATTCAAAATATTCTTTTCTCCTGGTCCTCTTGTTGATTTTCTTGTCAAGTATACTTTCCATCTGTGGATTTTTAGCTACAGGAATTTGTTTGGTCCACTAAACCTCCTTCTGTTCATTTTCTGCTCCTACTTCTTCAACTCTGTAAGGGTACAAATCTGAGATGTTGAATATCGGTGAAATTCTGATCCCATTGGGTAATTCAATCTCATATGCGTTTGCCCCAAATTTCTTCAAAACTCTGCATGGTCCAATCTTTTTCATCTTCAGTTTGTTATATGTTCCCCTTGGGAACCTCTCTCTCCCTAGATGTACAATAACTAGATCACCAACTTCAAATTGAAGTTCCCGCCTATGTTGATCTGCTCTGTGCTTATACTATTGGCTTGAACTCTACAATCGCTCCTTAATTCGGGTGTGAAGCTCTTTCATCGCTTCTACAAAGTCCTCTGCACTAGCACTCCTGAATTCATTATGTTCTGAATATTTCAATTCAGAAACTCCCCTTGGCTACATTCCATATACAATTTGGAATGGACTCTGCCCTATGCTTCTATTGATCAAATCATTATAAGCAAATTTCGCCTGTGGAAGAATATGATCCCACTGACTGTGTTGTTCAGTTACTAGGCTCCTTAGAAAATCCCCCAAGCTTCTATTGACAAATTTTTTCTGCCCATCCGTTTGCGGATGATAAGCTGAGCTAAATGACAAATTTGTCCCCATCTTCTTCCATAAAGTCCTCCAGAAATGTCCTATGAACTTGGTATCCCGATCTGAAACTATACTTCTCGGTAAGCCGTGAAGTCTGCCAACTTCTTTGAAAAATAGGTTCACAATATGAGTTGCGTCGTTGGTTTTTTGGCATGGTAAGAAATGTGCCATCTTTGAAAATCTGTCTACCACCACAAAGATTGAATCAAATCCTCTTTGCATTCTTGGCAGTCCCAATATAAAATCCATGCTCACTGCGTCCCATGACCTTTTTGGTATGGGTAATGGCTGATACAACCCTGTATTTTGTCTTTTCCCTTTTGTGTGCTAATAAATTCTACATCTTTCCACAAATATCTTAACATCTATCCTCATTCCTAGCCAAAAATATGAGCCATTTAATTTCGAGAACGTTTTGTCATGACCGAAATGTCTGGCCAATCCTCGACTATGTTTTTCTTTCAATAGATTCTCCCTCATGGAGCATTTTGGAAGACATAATTGATTGCCTCTGAATAATAATCCATCCTAGATCATATATTCGGTCCACTAGCTTCTGTCCCTAAGAATTGGATTCTCAGATGCCTCATACGCCTCTTTAAAATTTGGATCATCTCTGTACATTTCTTTGAGATTATCAAAACCCAAAGTTTTGACTCTAAACTCCTGCATAAGAAAACATTTCCTGCTCAAAGCATCAGCAACTTTGTTAGCAGTTCCAGAAATATGCTTAGTTACAAAAGTAAAATTTTGCATGTATTCAACCCATTTAGCATGCTTCTGGTTCAACTTGTCCTGTCGAGTCACAAATTGCAAAGCATGATTATCGCTATACAAAACAAACTCTTTAGGAACCAAATAATGTCTCCACTTCTTCAGTGCTTGTATGACTGCATAAAATTCCTTGTCATATGTTGAGTATTTAACCTTTGCTTCATTCAGTTTCTCACTGAAGTATGCAATCAGCCTGTCATCTTGGCTCAAGACCGCTCCTATTGCAAATCCACTCGCGTCATTCTTGACCTGAAATGTCTTACTGAAATCTGGCAAGACCAAAATTGGTTGCTCCGTGATATTATTCTTCAACAAGTTGAAACTCTTCTCTGCTTCCTCTGTCTAGTGAAAATCTTTATGCCTTTTCTTCACTGTATCCATCATTGGTGCACTAATCTCACTGAAATTTCAGATGAATTTCCTGTAGAAACTAGCTAAACCATGGAATCTTTGAACGTCAAACACACTTCTCGGTGATGGCCAATTCTTTATCGCATCCACCTTCTTCGGATCCATCTTCAAATCATTTGTAGAGATAATAAAAAAAACAATAAATGATTTTTGTCCTCGTAAATGATGATTTCTTCACATTTATCAGCAACTTCTCTTGCTGCAATCTCCTCATCACTGTAGCTAAATGCTTCAAGTGTTCTACTTCCATCTTGCTGAAAATCAATATATCGTCAAGATATATGATGACGAACTTCCTGATAAACTCTTTCAGGACTTCATTCATAAATCTCATGAAAGTGCTAGGCGCACGTGTTAAGCCAAATGGCATAAAATGCCATTCATACATCCCTTCATTCGTCTTGAATGTTGTTTTCCATTCATCACCTTCTTTCATACGAATCTGATGATATCCAATTTTCAAATCAATCTTTGAAAATAATCTTGTTCCACTCAAGCAATCCATCAAATCATCCATCCTTGGCAATAGAAACCTGTATCTGATGGTAATATTATTGATCACCCTTGAGTCTGTACACATCCCCCAGCCTCCATCTTTCTTTGGGCTAAGCACTGTTGGAACAACTCATGTACTTAAGCTCTCTCTAACCAATCCTTTGTCCATTAAGTCTTGGACTTGTCTCTTGACCTCTTCATTCTCCTGTGGCGTCAATCTGTACGCTGCTTTTTTTGGTAAACTAGCTCCAGGTATAAGATCGATGTGATGACTTATACTTATGATCGGTGGCAATGAACAAGGTAGTTCGTCCACTACTATATCAGCAAACTCTTGCAACAACTTCTGGATTTCCTCTGGTAAATCATCCACTCTTGTACTGGTTAAAACAATTATAGGTTTCCTGACCACAATGAATTGTGTATCTTCCTTCTTCTTAACATCCTTAAGAAGTTCCTTCCCACTCATGAGAAGTACAGTGTTGCTCACCTCTGGTTTCACTTCTTTATCCTTAATCGGCAACAACATGTGAGTCCTCAAATTTTTTTCCAGGGTGTATGTGTTCTTTCTCCCATCATGAACCACATTCCTATCATATTTTCACAGTCTACCCAGCAATAGATGAAAAACATCCATGGGAATGACATCACATAGTATTTCATCCTTATATCCTCCTATTTTAAATTCAACTAAACATTGTTTAGTGACATTTACCTGATGTCCTTTTTGTAGCCATGAAACTATGTATGGGCTTGGATGAATGATAGTCTCCGGCTCCATCTTTTCTACCTTCTCCGTAGAAACAAGATTGTCTGTGTTGCCACTGTCCACGATGGCTTTGCATACCCTGTCTTTGGTCTTGCCAGCAGTCCGAAAAAGTCTGTTCCTTTGGGACGGGTTCTCTACCTCCTTCTCTGGAGTTAAGAGAACTTTTCTCATCATCAAGGATATTCCACCCTCAGCATCTTCTACCTCAACATTCTATCCTTGATCTTCGGCAATGTGAGTTTCACCACCCTCTTTCTTTCTGTCTGGGCATTCATAGGATTTGTGTCCAATTTTCCCACAGGTAAAGCATTTTATTTCTCCACCTCTGCCTCTTCCTCCTCCTCTGGTTCGAGGAAAAGTATTGCTATCAGCATATTGCCCTCTCTGTGAGCTTCCTCCTCTCTCGTGTTGAGTTTGAGGTTTCTTCCCCCTTCTTGAGGTTTTTGAGCTCTGTCTTGGGCAACTGTCTTGCCTCTGGCTTGACTTCTACCTCGGCCTCTCTGACTTTGCTTTCGACTCAACTTCTCTTCAGATTTCAGATCCATATGATAAGAATATTCTACAGTTCGAATGATCATCATGCTCATCTCATCTTGGATGTCATATCTCAGACCATTCATGTACCTGGCAACCTTTTCATCATCGCTTTCCTGATGACCTGCTCTGATGTTTAGTTTGTAGAATTCTTCAGTGTACTCTTTCACTGACATCAGCTTCTGTCTCAAATTTTTCATCCTCTGAAACAGAGTAATTTGATAGTCCTTGGGTATGAATTTGTCTTTCATCTTCGCAACCATTCTGTCCCAACTCTTGATTTTCTACTTGCCTTTGCAGCATCTGTCAGCCTGCAATTCATCCCACCATAATGTTGCATGCCCTTTAAGTATTGTTTAACATGTTTGACTTTTCTATCTTCCTTGACATCCTCATAGTCAAAATATTTATCCAGAGCTCTAATCCAGTCTAGAATCTCTTCAACATCTAAGTTCCCTTCATACATGGGAATCTTCATTTTTGCTCTTGCACCTATCCTTGCAACAGCCTTGAATAGGCATTCGTCTACAGCATCTTCGACTGCAAATTATTCTCCATGTCCAGCTTCATTTTCACTGTCAACCTCACTGGTATCCCCAGTGTCGACTGTGCACCTCTGTGTTGTCTCCATGGCATAAATCCTAGCATGTAGTTCGCGCATTTCCCTTTCCACTGCTGGATCAAGCATTGGTCTATCTCTCCTTCACGGCGGCATGGCTGAGAAATATTCTTCCTTCCTGCTCTTGCTGCCTGAAATATACAAACAAAGTCAAGCTCTGATACCACATTGATGCAAACCCCCAAACCCTCGGGTCGAGGTCCGCACAGGATCGCTCTAAATCTGACCTTGAGTCTAATTGACTCTTTGATTTCCCCTTGGGAAATACCTTTCACACACAATTGTGTAACCACAAGTCCTTGTGGGTGTTCCCACGCGATCAAACACAAAGCATCAACCCAAATATCCTAATCGGAAATAGGATTGAGCCCTTCGCAAATTCGGGACTTCGGGTTTCGCGATTTCGCAACCCCCGTTGTCGAGGGTTCTTATCTCTACAACCCCCGAAACCTGAATTGTCGAACTTTGATGCACTCAGCAAAGGTTGACTTCCCAACGGGCTTCTCACTTCATCAGGATTT
>ML780674.1:558469-577932 GCA_009831015.1 Picea engelmannii
TATATATATATATTACTATGAATCATATTCTTAAATTTGATAGTGATACATAAATATATCTGGATATAATGTAAATCAATGTAAATACGATCTAACATATATAGAATAATCTATGGATCATAATCTAATATATCATATAGATTATTATTTATCATAATAGATAGATTATAGATTATTTATCATGTAAATAGATTATTTCTCACTTAGTCTTTCCAATATCAAAGAGAACACAACTAAGAGACCGATATTCTTCACATATCATAATATTTTTAATTAAACTTAATGAAATATATATGGTTCTCTTTGTTTTAAATTTTTACATTAAATTCAACATTGTTTTTTATTTAGTCATATTATATTTTTTTTAATGTACACATGTCAACTCTAGGTTGAGAATGGAAGAAATTGCAAATCTTCTACTCTTTCTTTTTAAAATTTTACATTAAAGCCGACATTGTTTTTTTTTTTAGGTATATATTTTTTAAATGAATACGTTTCAACTCTAGGTTGAGCACAGAAGGAATTACACATCTCCCCCATATTGAGTTGTAGAAAGCACCTCTTGGCACAAAGTACAAATGCAGCTAGAATAATTGTTGAAGAAAGGTTACACGCCCAAGTGTTTCACCTTGGGGAGCATCGATACTTTTCGTGAAAAATAAATATGGAACATTGAGGTTATGTATTGACTTTAGATAGTTGAACAAAACCATTGTGAAGAAAAAATACCCTCTACCTAGAATTGATGAATTCTTTGATCAAGTAAGAGGAAAGATATTTTCAAAGATAGACTTGAGATTAGCATATCACCAGGTGAGAATCAAGGAAGAAGACATCAGTAAGACAACTTTTAAAACAGATATGGGAATTATGAATTTGTAGTGGTGTCATTTGGACTAACCAATGCACCATATGTCTTTATGTGCTTGATGAATGACATATTCAGAAAAAATCTAGATAAGTTTTTCATTGTGTTTTTGGATGACATACTTATTTATTCTAAGTCAAAGGAAGAACATGAACATTCTTTGATATTGGTGTTACAAGTTCTAAGGGAGCGTCAATTGTATGCCAAGCTAAGCAAGTGCTATTTTTACCAAGAGAAGATACATTATTTTGGGCACATCATTTCAGAGGAAGGTATAGCAATAGATTTAGAGAAGATTGAAGCCATTAGAGGATGGTCAACACCAAAATGTTTTATAAGTCAGATATTTTATGGGATTAGTCAGATACTACATGAGATTTATAGCAGGATTCTCTCAGATCATTCATCCCATCACTTATTTACAAAATAAGGGAATTAAGTTTGAATGTACAGCAGATTGTGAAGAAAAAATTAATTTACTAAAAGAGTTTCTTACTAGTGCACCTATTTTGAATATTGTTGACCCAAATGAAAATTGTGTGGTGCAAAGAAGGACTTGGTGGAGTCCTCGCTCAAAATGGACATGTCATTAGTTATGAGTCCAAAAATATTAAAGAACGTGAGATGAATTGTTTCACACGTGATTTGGAGCTAGTTTCCATAGTTCATGCATTGAATATGTCGAGACGTTTCTGAATGGGGAAGAAATTTGAATCAAGGATAGACCATAGTGGTATGCAATATTTGTTTGAACAACCAACTCTAAATTCCAAGCATACAAGATGGTTGGAATTTTTAAGTGAGTGTGACTTTGACATCAAACATATCAAAGGAAAAGAAAATAAAGTTTTTGATGCACTCAGCAAAAGGGTACATCTCATGCATGATACAACCATAAGTGTCCATAGTTCAGATTAAAGAGAGGAATTTTAGATGTTGTTGTTACAGACCAACATTTCCTACAAGTAAAAGAAAGCTTACAACAGGAAGATGTACAACGAAAATTTAAAGAGTATAATATGAGATAAGATGGAATGCTTATGCATAAAAATAAAATTTGTATTCCTAATTCTGGAGAACTAAGAAATTTGGTGTTAAAATAAATGCATAATGTCCCATATGTCAGGCATCTTGGTTACCAGAAAACAATTGTAGCAATAAGAATCCAATAATTTTGGCCAAGAATGAAGAAGGATGTTTCTAATTACATTGTCAGATGTTTAGAATGTCAAAGAGTGAAATATGAGAATAGATACACAACAGGTTTGTTACAACCATTGTCGATTCTAGAGTGGAAATGGGAAGTAGTAACCATTTATTTTATCACTAAATTGTCTGGGATAGCAAGGAAACATGACTCAATAATGGTAGTGGTGGATAAATTAACAAAGGATGTTCATTTTATTCTAGTAAAGATGACTCATAAGGTAGATAATATTGCAGAAATTTATATGAAAGAAATTGCTAGGTTGCATGGGATACCTAAGGCAGTTGTTTCAAATAGAGATTCAAAGTTTACTTCAAACTTTTGGAGAGGATTGTTTAAAGTGTTTGAAACAAATATAAATTTTAATACAACATACCATCCAAAGTCATATGGGTAGATAGAGAGAGTTAACCAAGTGATAGAAGAAATATTAAGAACGTATGTGATGGATAATCCATATAAGTGGGAAGATTATTTTCATTTGGTTGAGTTTTCCTACAACAATGGGTATCAAGTTCTCATTTGAAGATCTGTATGGTAGAAAATACAATACTCCAGTGAGTTGGGACAACCCAATAGATAGAGTATTACTTGGGGAATAATTGTTCAAGGATATGGAAGAGGAGATGGTGTTATAGCCCTAAATATCCCTATTCATGCATACATGGCTTTGTCCCTCTTACTTGCATGTTTTTCCAAAGCACTGTTGAGTAGCTCTTCTTAAAAAACCATTTTTTAGAAGATGTACATGACATGCACCATCACTTCCCATGGACATATGCTTTATGCACCACTATAGCCCGCGTACATATGCATTCTACACCATTACATCCCGCGTATACTTGAAAAAAATAAAAAGTTGCAAGGAATTCTTTGAAATTTACGGGCTATTGGAAGTTTCCCAACTAATCCACCTGCTATAGCCCGTCACCCAACCAAATAACCATCCTTTTGTCATATAAAAGGAGGTGTTGGGGTCTCATTTCACATCTAAGAATAAGAACAATGAAACTATGCCTGATTTCACTTCCCCTCCTTGCCCAAGATATTGTTGCCTTTCGTTAGAAATTTCCTCAGCATTCCCTCATTAGCCTTGTATTCCTCCATTTAACCCATTCCCTTCCATAGAAGAGATCATAAGGTTGAGAGAATAAGTTCATACAAGGTGCACTTGGAGCATGGTGAAGAGGAGACCAGACCAAGTTCACGAAATGGTGGTCAACTTAGATTGCAAAGATATAGCCTTTGTATTATGAATAAAAGAATCACATTTTCCTGTCCCAAATGATGGTGTCTTGAGTACTTTATTTATTTATGCTTGAAATTCTAACATCTAACCCTAACTTATATATGGAATAACATGCATGTAGTTCTTTGTTTGTCAATCTTTGGATGTAGTTCATCCCTGGGAGGAGGCTTGCAGTCAGTGGAACTTCCAAGCGCGAGGAGATCATCACCAGATGTGGATCAGAGGTATAGTTACCCGATATCTTCTTTGTTTTCTTTCTTTATATTAGTTTTGGTATGTTTGGGGTAGTATAGAGAATTTATTAGCTTTTAGATGGTTATTTGTTCTACCTACATTCTGAACCCTGGTGTAGTTAAAGGGGGGTTTTCCCGTTAATAGAATTATTGACCATACTGGGGAAGCCTCTAGGGTTTTTAGGGGATTTTGGGTTGTTTGATTGGTTTGATTTCCTTTCAAGTTTATTTCAAGTTTTCTGAGTCTGTCTAGGGATTCTGGTCATCTTCAGGTGCAATACTAGATGTCCCTACTCTGTAAGACTGTCTAATCTTTTATTTTTTGAAAAGATATGGAGGTGTACATGCCCTATCTTGAGTCTACCCGCGTACATACGCGCTCTACTCAGTAAAAAATTGGCATACATACATGGGCTACTGATGCAACAACAGGCGCCTATGTTTCAAGAAAAATTTTTAAAAAGAGAGAGTTTTCCTCTTTCCTAATTGAAGTTCACACTTCTCAAGGTTTTCTTGGATTAGTCCAGAGTCTTTGTTTACAGCCATAGACTGGTTTTAGATTTCAATTTACTTGTTTTCTTGATTTTCTTGTGTTTATTTTTAAAAGGGTTTTAAGCAAGTTGTTGAATTGTAGATTTTCCTTCTTGGTTTCTTGATTGGTTCCCTGCGATCGGCAGTGGGATAAAGATTTGTTTCAGGCTTGTTTTAGTTTTATTTTTACCCCTTTTTACTTGCTTTGAAAAAAGAAAAAGATTTATTTCAGTTTTTCTCTTTAAGGAAATTTCAAAAAAATAAAAAAATAAATATTTTTAGTTTGGTAAAGTAGTTAGAGTTGGTTATTTCCAAAAAAAGGAAAATGAGTTTGTTTTTTAAGTTCTTTATTGATTTATTGAAACATAAGTAGCTTGTAGTCAAGTGAAAGTACATTTTAGGTTTTCTTTACAAGATCTTGAAAAAGTTAGCTAAAGAAAAGTTAGTTACAAAGAGTTAGTTATAAAACTTTGCTTTTGGATTAGAAGTAATTTTTCTTTCAAGTTTCATATTTTTCTCCTCCTTTTCTACTCTTATAACACCACTAGTTTCACCACCATATCCCATGAGTAAATCAAGCTATTAAAAAGAACACTTAATCTAAAATAAACTAGACTTTTTATGTTTGTAGGGTCAACCAACTAGTTTAGGGTTAGGGCCTTGAATTAGGTTGGACAGGAAACTCTTCAAGGCCGTTAAAACAAACATTGAAGTCTGAGTTAGGGAGTTTTTAAGTCCATTGTTGTAAAATTTATCTGGGACCCCCTTCTAACACAGGGGATAAACATGAGGTCGCATGAGGAAAGTGAGCAGAGATAACCCCTCCAAAGTCAGACTGAAGGTAGTGGGGAACACATATTGAGGATTTGTCTTGGGAGTACTACTGACTGCATTTGCCTACGAAGCTTTGTGGACCTTGAATCCCTTCAAAATCCTCTGTTGTCTTCTGGACCATTTTCTCTCGATACCCTTGATAGGTTTTGGACTTGTTATCCTGCTCATTGTGATCCACCCGACCGTCAAATGTACCTGCATGGTGGCTAACTATGAGATGGAAAATTAGTTTCCCATAATCTATGGACTTACACAGGTGACTGTGGGGGTATACTACGGTACTTGGGGTAGACGTTGAGTCACACTTCGTAGAGTATACCCAGAGGGTTCTTCCATGTTCGAGTTACACTTGCACCGGTTAGTTTCTCTAGTGTTGACTGGTGTAATTGTTCTTCCTACTAGATAGTTAACTTCTTGATTTTTCTTTTAGGAAATGTTTTAGTGTGTGCTTGGTGTCTAAAATGATAATTAAGCCTTACTGTGTCATTTGATCATTTCACAAGGTGGAAAATCAAYAGCTTCGTCGACCGCGAAGGCTTCAGGGYCTGTCGTCGATTACATTGGATCCACCTCTGCCACCGTTACGGYGAAGACTTGACCAACAAGGGTCATTMGAAGTGACTGAGCCATAGGAAACTGTGACCAAGCCTGCTCCACRAGGAGACTATTCGACTCTGGAGGAACCTACTATTTCTGACATTGGGGAGGAAGCTCTTGGGCCAGCCAACCCTTTGATCACTGAATCATCGGGGCTGATCTTAGTCCAAATCGTCCCTCCTGAGGTGACACGCTCCGAGCACCATCTAGTCTTACAAGAAGTAATGGAAGAAAATGTTGCTACTTCGTCTGGGAGTCCTCATACGCTCGTTTCGGCTACTACCGCAGGGGACATATTGCCTCCCCTCTCACCTTCTCCAACTCGGACCACAGTAGTATCGACTCCCTCTACTTCGGGCAATGGTCTGATACCATCATCGACAGAGACCACTGCTTTGTTTACACAGAGTGCGACGGGTCCTCCATTCTCATATGGGATGTTGGGCTTTGATTCAAACTTGGTTCCTACCTACTCCACCTTACAGACCATGGGTTTGGGGGYAGGGAGATAAAATGATCTTGTGMAAGGGTCAATCAGAGGAACTTCAGTCCCCTTTAATGCTATCCCTTATAGTGGGGGTCACATACCTCCTTCGTCCCCCTCGCTCGGTGGTGCTTTCCAGCAACCAGCCGTGTTGACTGCTAATTACATCTTGTTTGGAGTATGCATTATAGGACCTTCATCCTACACAACGTCGATGGGATCTATGTCATTCTCTTTGTTCGATGCATTTGGTAACAATGTGTTTCTTCAGATGTCGTCTCGGCTAGGGGAAACCCCAGTTTTGGGAAACAGAACCCCATGCGGGGTACTATTCCTTTAGAGGGAGAGACAGCAGGAGTTTTCTCCTCTCAGGGGATTTGGAATCCTTGGAAGGGATCAATTCCCTCGCAAGGGATGTCGGTCGGGGGAAACCCCTTTCATGCTCAATGGAACCCTAGGTAGGGATCTGTACCTATGCCCATCGGATCGGTTGGGGGCATCCCTTTCCAAAATCCTTGGAACACAATCCAGGGAGAAATCCCCGCGTAAGATATGTTGTCCAATTATGGGAGTCAGTCGATGATACCCCAACAGACACAATTTTCGTATGCTAGTCAAGGCCACGGTTTTTACCAGAACCCTGGCCAGCAGTCCAACTTTTCCTGGCAACCTGGTGCCAGTCAAAATCTAGGACCCTCTTTTCCTGTACAGTACTCAACCTAAAATGCCATTTCAGGCAACATTACATCTTCCAGACTTGTCGATATTTCATAATGACCAAATTTTTTATGATCCACGTTGGCCCTCCATGCTGACTAAGTTGCCCTCAAATATTCCAAAATTTGAAGGCAAGCCTGGTGAGGATCCAGGTGATCATGTGACAACCTTTCACTTATGGTGCTCGTCAAACTCACTGCGAGACAACTATGTCCAGTTGCACCTTTTTCAACGCACTCTTATCAAGGGTGTCGTGAAATGGTATATTGAGCTCCACCACTCGAGTTATTCTTACTTCAATGACTTGGAAATGGTATTTTTGAACCATTTCCAATTACTTGTGAGATACGATGTTGGAAACGAATTGTTGGCCAACTTTAAAGAGCTTGGAGGTGTTTAAAGAGCTTGATAAAGGTCTAGGTCCCTCCAGCTTTCTTGTTGGAGTGGTTCCTAAAGTCTTTCGTGCCTTGCATCTCCAAGGACGTAGTGACTCCTAGAGTGTTTTCAGAAGAGGAGGCGATAATGAGAGTGAAGCATCTTGAACTGATCTACTCTTAGTCTGGCATGCTC
Source organism: Picea engelmannii (assembly GCA_009831015.1). NCBI lineage: Eukaryota > Viridiplantae > Streptophyta > Pinopsida > Pinales > Pinaceae > Picea > Picea engelmannii. The sequence continues at coordinate 565,760 of ML780674.1, forward strand.
TATGAGATTTTGCCAGATGCACCACGGTCCATCCTCGACAAGGCCAAGCAAAATTTTGGACCACATGTCGATGGTATTGTGGGCTCAACACAAGGAAATTCCACTGATTTGTTGTCAAATAAATTGCAATAATTGTCGATACAACAAGTTGTAGCCAACCAGAACTCGAGTTTGACTGCCCCCCCTACCTAAATGTCATACGTACACAGTGTGAAATTGACGAATCCTAAGGCCAACCAATATCCTGAGGGAAAGAATAAACAACAAAACAAGAAGGGTAAAGGGGATAAAAAGGCTACTAACAATGTTGGCGAGGGAAAAACAGAGAAGATAAAATTGAAGTATCTCTGTAACCTTTGCGCGGAAGACCACCCGACTCATATGTGCCCTCAACTTGCAGAAGCTCAAAATATATTGGCGCAACAACAACCTGTTGTGCTGAAAAACCCATTTCCACATGGGAAAAACATGGCTCAAGATTCAGCATCCTTGAGCATGGAAGGGGGCAATCAGGGACCCCCTACGTCTACGAGTAATCACTCGGTTGTGAATTTTTACATGATGAAATTCAAGGCTCATATAGCGACCAGGGCCTGAGATTACGAAATGTTGAAATCTATCAAAAAGGGAAAAGAAGCCATGAACCCACCAAATCCTCTCCAGATTGAGAAGACGACAGGTGAAACAATGACTCGCATCCCAAAAGGTGCATTTAAAAAATATTCTCATAATCCAAACATGAGGGCAACCCATAACTACTTTGTTGTGGAAGATTTGGCACAAACCCCTTGCGCGATGTCTTCTTTGGAAGTCCTCCAGAGTTTCCCTTTGTAGAGAAAATATCTATTATCATCCCTGGGATCGGTAGAGACTTGTAACCTAGGAGCAATCATTTTCAATCCAACCGACTTGAAACCCCGTCTCCTCTACCACGTTGTGTCTCAGATAGTAGTGGCTTATACAATGAAATATTTTACTCGAAACATTTTTTGTACAGTGGTTGACGAGGGTGCCTCAACTTGTTTGATTTCATTGGCATGTTGGAAGGCCATTGGCCAACCTGGTTTGTCTCCGTCGCCTACGTTTCTTACAGCATTTGAAAATCGGTCGTTCAGACCACATGGAATCATTCCTTCTTTCCTCGTGCAGTTGGGAGGGAAAACCATGTGTGTCGAAGTTGAAGTGGTCAATGCACCTCTCGACTACAACCTTTTCTTATGAAAGAGTTGGACCTATGCGATGCATGCAATGGTTTCTATAGTTTTTAGGCTCTTGTGTTTTCCGCACGAGGTTCGGATTGTGACCATTGACCAGTTGTCCTTCTCTCGTCCTGACCCATCATCGGGGACTTCTATGGTCCCAATGATTGACAATCCATAGCCCAACACCATCAAATTAGTAGTTGGTTCGTGTCCTTCATCAATGGGAACTTTCAATTACCCATCACCTTCTCATGATGTCAAGCTTATATCGACTGTCCCTAACCAGCCTAGGGCTGAAATATTTCAAGTGTTGTCATTTCGAATTACTTACTTTCACGATCTGTGGACTCTTCCTTCCCCATTGGCTTCGATGGAAGGGACATGGCATTCTAGAATAGCCATGTCATTGTCTACGACTGAGTTTGCATACAACATTATCCAGCAAGACTCAGTCAGCCCCGATCTGACTACTGCATAGGAGTTAGATCTAGTTCTTGAGCCTATTTGGGCTCAATGTTCCTTTTCCACTAGAAATCGTTTAGACTTGGTCTTGCCCTCTGAAGAGGTGATTATTGAGGCATTGACTGGTCCAGACAGACCCTGGGATGATCTTAATCATAGATCTTACTTTCTTCCACATTTAAGGAGAATAGAGGCAGGCGAATTTGTTTTGACCGTGAATGGAGATAAGTCTTTTCCTATTAATCCTCTGGCTATGCACGTAGTTTATGTTGAGGGTAATATGGCGAGTATTGTTGAAATAATTCCCACAGATATCTCTAGAACCCCTGGAGTTGTGGAGAATTTTTTCATCAGAGTGGACTGCTCCCCCGAAGAGATTAGAATTTATATAGAGTTATTTAAGGAATTATGCGATGTTTTTTCCTGGTCATATGAGGAAATGTTAGGCATAGACCCAAGAATTGTCGAACATGAAATAACGACATATCCTGATTCCAATTCAGTCTAAAAGAAGCTTCATCCGGTGAATCCTCAGAAAGTGGTAGCAATTAAGGCTGAAGTTGAGAAAATACTTAAAGTCGGTATTATCTACCCCGTGTAGTTGATGGAATGGGTGTCAAACCCAGTTCATGTTAACAAGAAATAGGGTACAATTCATGTGTGCATGGAATTTTGTGACTTGAACAAGGCCTATCTGAAAGATAATTTTCCCATCCCTTTCATCTATCAGATTGTCAATGAATACGCTAGCTGCAAGGACTTTTCCTTCATGGATGGTTTTTCGGGATATAACTAGATTCAGATAAAACCCGAAGACCAACACAAAACAATGTTTATTTGTCCTTGGGGAATGTCCATGTATTGTAAGATGCCTTTTGGCCTGAAGAATGTTGGAGCCCCTTTTCAGTGAGCCATGTCATTTTCTTTTCACGACCTTAGACATATAGTCGAGGCATATCTTGATGATCCAGCATCACACTCTCGCAAGATATCTGATCATCCCACTCAACTTCAACTAATATTTGAACGATGTCTCTACTATCAGATTCGCTTGAATCCTAACAAATGTAGTTTATGCATGACATCAGGTCATCTCTTAGGTTTTATTGTTTCAACAAAAGGGATCATGGTCGATCCTCTCAAGGTTGAGGCGATAGTTCAATTTCCTCCCCCTTGCACAATACCCCAACTTTAGAGCTTATAGGGGAAAGCGAACTTTCTTCAGTGTTTTGTCATGAATTACATCGAGATCACTAAAGGGTTTATGCATCTCTTGAAAAATGGAGTCTCATTATGTTGGGACGAAGCCGCTCAGTGCTCTTTTGAAGCATTAAAACACGCCCTTACATCTTCCCCTCTTCTTCGGCTTCCCGATTATAATAGAGATTTATTGTTGTACTTGGCTATTGCAGAGTCGACCATTGACATGGTCTTGGTCCAAGAGGATGATATGATCAAAGAGCATGTTATTTATTACCTTAGATAAGGCCTCGTTGGGTCGGAACTCAACTATTATCACGTTGAGAAACTTGCTTTCGCAGCAGTGCATGTTGTCCAGCAGTTCCGTCATTACATTTTGCTTCGCAAGCCCACTATCATTGTCATTGTGAACCTTTTTCAATATGTGTTAACATGATGGGTCATTAGCGGAAATATCAATAGATGGATTGTAATCCTCCAAGAATTTGACTTGGATTTTGTTTCCACGAAATCCAAGAAGTCATTGGTCTTTGTCGAACTTATTTCAAAACTTCCAGTCTAGTCTAGTGATATCACGCCCGAAGAATATCCTATCGAAGGATATATTTTTCTAATTGCATCTTCGAACCTCTGGTATGGAGATATACTACTCTATCTCCAAAATTTGAAGTGGCCCACTTCTGCTTCCTGCGATGAGTGTCGACAAATTCGCCATCTGGCACGAAACTATCTCATACTCGATGACACTTTGTATTGTCGAGGTGTAGATTGAATTCTTCATTGGTCCCTTATCCGTGAAGAAGAAGAGATCTTTTTGAATGACAGCCACACTAGACATTTGGTGGTCATTTGTTTGGGTTGGAAATAGCCCAAAATATTCTATGTGTCAGTTACTTCTGGCCTTCATTAATCAAGGAATGCATTGAGGCGGTCAAGAAGTGCCACACGTATCAGATCTTCTCTTGGAAGATGTGGGCACATACTGCTCCCATGTTTCCTGTCATTGTTGTTTGTCCTTTCACCAAGTGGGGGATTGACTTCACTACATGTCACCCGGCTTCATCCAGGGGGCATCGTTACATCATCGTGGCGGTAGACTACTTCACGAAGTGGGTCAAGGCTATGCCAACGTTTAAAAATGATGGAGAAACAATGGCTCTTTTCATTTTTAACCAGATAGTAGAAAGGTTCGGCATCCCAAAGGAGATTGTCACTGACCATGGCAGTCACTTCCAAAACAAAATGATGACCGAGTTAACATCAAATCTTGGGTTGAGGAAAGAACATTCGTCAGGTTGAAGTTGTGAATAAGTCTCTCAAGACTATTCTTCAGCAGACGATCAATTTTTCTAAGTCAAATTGGAATTTGATGTTGTACTCGGCATTGTGGGCCTACCAAACGTCTGTGAATATTGCCACCAGTTTCTCACCTTTTCAACTCGTATACGGGTTGGAAGCATTCTTACCTATTGAGTGTTATACCACGTCTTTAAAGTTGGCAGTCGAATTATTTCCAGACACTTCACCACTTGAGGAACGCCTACTATATCTCGAGCAGCTCGATGAGCAGGGTCGTGATGCAGCCTCGACCAATGAGGCTCATAAGAAATGATTCAAGTGTCAGTACGATCGGTCTATTAATCCTCAAATTTTCTTTGAAGGCGATCTTGTCCTGTTCGATGATCAAGACAAACACCCCTGGGGGTAGGCAAGTTCAAACCCATGTGGTTCAGACCGTTCATTGTGAAAGAGGTCTTGAAGAAGGGCGCTTACCGTATGGTTGACTTTGAAGGAAATGCCTTGGTGGAGACTAGAAATGGGCTCTACCTCAAGAAGTATTACTCTTAGGTTGTTCACCTGGGTGACTTCTGTACATATGTATAGTTCTTATACATTTTTTTGTCTTTTTTTTTATGGACGTGTAGTTATTTATGTCTTCTTTTTCACTATGGAAGATGTCAAGTGAATCGGAGGTGTTTTTTTGGTTCGCGGACGATGCTAGCCGACACACTTGGAGGCCTGCTTTCGCAGCTTGGGTGATTTTCACACCTAGAGGCCAGTTTCTATCTTTCAGAGGTATTTGTCTAGGTGATGCCACAAGCAATGTCGTCGAGTACAGTGTAGTGATAGATTTGTTGCGTGACGCTTTGTCGCATGGAATTTCTCACCTCCGGGTCTAATTAGATGCTCAGTTGGTTGTGTCCCAGTTAAATGGAATTTATAGTGTTTATGATCCTACTTTGCATCGATGTTTCCATAGGGTACATCTCTTAGAACGTTACTTTGATTACATTACGTATATCCATGTTCCTAGGAGATTTAATCATATGATATATACTCTAGCTAATCAAGTATTAGATTGGCATGTTGCACACACATAGAAAGAGAAGCACACACATACTCATGTACATACATTTGTAAAAAATGTGATCCATAATAAAAATAAGATGTAAATATATATATATATATATATATATATATATATATAAATTGTTACGAGTACATAGATGGGCGCGAACACCTCAAAAATAAGGTTCAGTAGACATCGCTAGTCTTATTCCCTCAAAAAATATATGTACAATGGTGCCCTCGGCATGTCTAAAGTCTATCCTATCTAATCTCGGGGCCTATTGGCCCTGATATAATGGACAACGATGTTGGCTAAACGCCAGAAAAGTTGGACCCACGTCCGCAACACCCCCACTACATGAGGTTGCATGGAAGGCGGGAGATCCTTGATCTCAGCCATGGGTACTGTACAAGTGAGCGAAGTGATTTTGTGCTCCACCTGTCTCAAAACTCTCTCGGCCTCTTCGGTTTGAGGTCCCCCTGTGGCTGTTGGTCCGTCGAATGCTACTAGTCCCACCTCTGGTCGAGGACATCATCAAGTCCTCGCGAAGTCTGTCGGGTGCACTAACCCCACATATGTACATAGAAGATACATGAAAGTGAGTACTCTATACACACATAAAATGATATATATAAAAACAATCAAAAATTAATCAACATTAAAAACATGTTACCAATATCTCCTCTCTCCTCTCTGGGAGNGGTGCACTAACCCCACATATGTACATAGAAGATACATGAAAGTGAGTACTCTATACACACATAAAATGATATATATAAAAACAATCAAAAATTAATCAACATTAAAAACATGTTACCAATATCTCCTCTCTCCTCTCTGGGAGGCATGGGAATGTCTGGATCCCCGGAGAAGTTTATTCTGATGTAGGGGTATTCCTCAATCGTTGAAATCGGCCATTCCCACCAGTCAAAAAACTTGTCTTCAAAGGCCTATATGGTCCTCCCTCCCCCCTGTCGTGGTATCAATGCTTCCCATATGCATATCATTGGGAAGGAGGCCACATGCCCTCGCACTATCTCTCTAGGACTGAGACTGGGTACTCTTGAAGAAGAAGAATGAGCATAGAATAGTGTCAAACCCAAATTTTTTGTTGTTGTGTTCCTAACACTCTGTCAGTTGTCTCTTCATTCATGTGAGCATGGTCATACTCTAGACAAATATATGTGCCTCCTAGCACTGAATATCACAATGCATGTGTTCCTGAGAAGCCTGCTAAAGGGTCACGGATCCAGTAATCCGCCCAATCAGTAGTAATATCACTCGTAGAGTCAATCTCGTGATATTTTGAATCGACACCTGAGAACCTACCTTCTCAGTGTCAGCCTCGTAGTACATCTGGATGTAGTCCTCAATGTTAAAAGGCCCAGGTGGAAATTTCCGCAAATTTACTAGTTACCCTCTCCTCGAGAGGCTAGTCATAAAGTAGATATCCTCGGTCATTGGAATCAACGACTTTCCCTCTATCATGAATGCCTCTGCATCCGAGTGCCAGTAATCAACTAGGGTGTTCAACAGTCTGGGTTGTTCCCTCATAAAAGGAAACTGGAAGAACTTCCATAGCCCGCACTGGTTTAGTGCAACGATGGTTGTAGGGTCCTCTTTGACAAGTATGTATATATCCTCATGTTCCCTCTCCCTCCAGTGGACATACATCATGTTCCATGGCAAATTAAAGGGAGTTTCCTCTTTCTTTTTAAATTTTTCCAAGATTTTGAGGGTGTACGCGGGAAGAGTGTTTTATGTCTGAGTACATACATGTTTTTTCCTTGGACATCCCGCGTACACGCAAGGCCGCTCTTTTTAGGAGAGCACACCCCCTCAAAAAAAAAAAAAAATGCATAAAAGACTAATTGAAATACAAGAGGGATGCATTTCTACTTACTTGGTCCAAGCGGAAGTGTGTTTCGTCCATTGACGCTCCCGGAATCAAATTCTTTAGAAAAGGGGTTTTTTCTACTTTTGAGTAATTTTCAAACTGTAATGGTGAAAATGAGTTGTCGGCTTCTATTTATAGACTTTTTTGGCCCTTTTTGGCCCTTTTTGGCCCTTTTTGCCACTTTTAGACCCCCTTTGTCATTTTTCCTGGCTTGATGATCACTTGATTCGGTTTTCGAGTTTCTTATTTGATGTTATGATACACTTTCTCTTTTAGTTTGCTAACCTTTTGGGGATGGGTCACTTTTTGGTATCCTTTGGTAAAAGTCATTTTTTCCAACTTTTTGCATATAAGTTAGGATTTCGCCTCCACTTTTTGCATATCGTTGTCATTTCTTCTTTTCCATAGGATCAAACCCATTGAAGTGCGACACAAAACCTTAATTTATGCTCTAGAAGTGTCGTAATTAGTTGGTAGAGCCTACTTGTACATGGATTCCCTAGGTAGATCCTGGTTGCATTTTGGCATCCATGATGTCACTAATGAATATAGGCTCGGGAGTCCTTGTTAGTCCTGTCATGGGTATGAGATTGAGCCTCATTCGTCTAATGCACCATCATTCTTTGCCTCACCCTCGGGACTCCCAAATGAGCATGTTTTGTTGTCTTTCAAGCTTACTTTAAAATTCGAAAGAAACATTCGACGAGACTGTATTTAAGCTTTTCGATATTGTTTGGATTAACTAAGAAAAGTAGCCCCCTGGAATATTCTTTAAGCCCTTTTCAGACTCTAAACATGAAAATATTGTTGATCGATCTTCTTTCCCTTCATGCTCTCCAAAATCAAATTTGAAGGCACGTATGTCTGGCAGTAGTTTACCCCTTTTTTGGTCTGGACAATCAATTTCATGAACAAAGGTATTCTCTAGGAACTTCAGTTCTCTAGAAGAGTATTCTCAGGCATAATTTTAACCCTTTTCAGGCTTGAGGGACTAAATTTTCAAAAAAGGAACATTCTCCTTGGTTTTGATTTATCACCTTTTTCGGGCCTTGAGGATTACTTACAAAAAAGGAACACCCACGGAGTCCATAGTTAAGCTCTTTTCAGACTCCCTAAAATTGAAAAGATCGTCGAGTGACCTTTTTCCTTCACACTCGTTAAATTGGTCTAGAAGAACATTTACTAGCATGAGGTTGCCTCTTTTTCCAACCTATATATTATAGCGGAAAAAGGTACGCCTCGGGAGATTTGTCTCACCGGGAGAGTTCTCCTCAATAACCTTTATACTTTTTCGAGCTAAGGAGACTAAACTCAGAAAAAGGTAGTGATTCCATAGTTAATCTTTTTTCAAACTTCTTAAAATTGAAAATATTTCCAAGTGATCTTGTCTTTGTCACACTCGTTAAAATGGTTTTGAATAGACATCTTTTCAGTGAAAGTTTAACCCTTTTTCGAACCGACTAGACTATCTCCAAAAAAGTACTCCCTAGAGTCTTTTTTTACATTTTTTCAGACTCTCTAAACGTGGAAAAAATATTGAGCTTACCTTCTCTAGGATCATTAACATTGTAGTGAAGGGGGTTTCATTATGTCTTCCTTAATCGCATTTGCATCTCTGGGTCTTTGGACTAATGTCATCTCTATTTTTCTCTCAACTAAACCTTTGAAGCATGCCTTATACGCAATACTTGTAGCATGTTTTGCCTCTACGACTTGACACCTTGACCCATGGAGGAACTTTCCCTGAGTGTCCTTTTCCTGCACGTGTCTCCTTTCTCTAAGCATTAGTATGTTCCTTGCGCTTGGAACTAGTATGCTTGCTTGTGACACTTGTTCCTCCTTTGTAACGTAGCATTATTTTATTATTTTTCAAGGTCTTTAAAAAATTGAAAAAGACAAAAAAAATCAAATATCCAAAAAAGAGGGGACGGGAAATATGTATTCTTTTTTCGGCAGCACAAAGAGTCTCCCTTGGAAAAATCACATCCTTTTGTTTTTTCATCAATCATTGGGATCTAGTATGACCTTAGGAAGTTCTTCTCACTACATAGAGTTGTGTCCTCCTCTGTTTGGTTACTCTTCCAAACATATGGAGAGTTTGTGTTTCCTCTTGCATCGTGAACTTATGTCAATGTCATGTTACCTAAGTCTGATCATATTTCGTGATTTTTTCCAAGGGAAGTTTCAACCAACCTGATTCGGCCTTTCTGCAGTTTGTCTCTTGACCTCATGAGTCGGCCATCCCGAGAATCCAGTCAACTATTGATTAAAAATCAACAAAGTTCTTTGCTTGATCATAGAGATCCTCATCTCATTCCCCGACGAGTCGTCAAAGACCTCAAGGTAGTGAGTTATGCACTCTCATTATACTCCTACCTGAGTTTTGAAGAACATGAAGTTGTTTCTCAATCTATGAAGACCTCATCTCCATCCATCAGGCGTCACTAGCTTCTTGAAGATGCATACTATATTTGCATATCTTTGATTTTGATATGTAGATACATTGTGTATTGCTCACGGCTACACTTTATATAGTTATATGACATGGATATGTAGTGTATTTGATTGGCATCCATGATTTATTTCATCTCGAGCATGGGTATGCCTGCCTCGGAGAGACAATTGTTGTTTTGCAGATGGAACCTCCCATACTCTAGTCCCGAGCTCACTCTATTTTGTACATTGGTGAAGATATAGTAATGTATTTTGGCCATCAGTTTCTCTTCTGACCTCACACATTAGTGGGCATCTATTATATCCCTAAATTTACCTACTCATGCATACATGGCCTTGGCCCTCTTACTTGCATATTTTTCCAAAGCACTGTTGAGTAGATCTTCTTAAAAAACCATTTTTTAGAAGACATACACGCCCTGCACCATTACTTCCTGCATACATACGCTTGTTGCACCACTACATCCCGCATACATACGCATGATGCACCATTACATCCCGCGTATACTTACAAAAGTTGGAATGAATTCGTTGAAATTTACGGGCTATTGGAATTTTCCCAACAATCCACCTATTATAGCCCGTCCCCCAACCGAATAACCATCATTTTTCATATAAAAGGAGGTGTTCGGGTTTCATTTCACATCTAAGCATAAGAACAATGAAACTCTGTCTGATTTCACTTCCTGACCTTGCCCAAGATATTGCTTCCTTTTGTGAGAAATTACCTCAGCATTCCCTCATTAGCCCCTTCTTCCTCCATTTAACCCATTCCCTTCCATAGAAGAGATCATAAGGTTGAAAGAATAAGTTCATACAAGGTGCACTTGGAGCATGGTGAAGAGGATCCCGGACCAGGTTCGCGGAACGATGGCCAACTTAGATTGCAAAGGTATAACCTTTGTATTATGAATAAAAGATTCACATTTTCCTATCCCAAATGATGGTTTCTTGAGTACTTTTATTGATTTATGCTTGACATTCTAACATCTAACCCTAACTTATATATGGAATAGCATGTTTTTAGTTCTTTGTTTGTCAATATTTTGATGCAGGTCATCCCTGAGAGAAGGCATGCATTTAGTGGAACTTCCAAGCACGAGGAGATCATTACTAGACGTGGATCAGAGGTATAGTTACCCGATCTCTTCTTTGTTTTCTATCTTTATATTAGTTTTGGTATGTTTGGGGTAGTATAGAGAATTGATTACTTTTATATGGTTATTCGCTCTGTCTACATTCTGAACCCTGGTGTAGTTAAAGGGGGGGGCTTCTCGCTAGTAAATGGTTAAAATTAAGTGGAATTTGAAGGCAACACAAGATAGACAGAAGAGTTATGCAAAAAAGAGCAGGACAACTAGAGAATTTCAAGTGGGAGAGCATGTGTTTTTTGAAATTGAATCCCAAGAAGAGCTCATTGAAATTGAGAAACTATACCAAGATAGAATCCATATTTTTTGGTCCATTTGAGATATTGGACAGAATATGATCAGTTGCATACATGATTGCATTGTTTGTTTCCGTGAATGTGCATAATGTATTTCATTTATCTTTTCTGAAAAAGTATGTGCATGATTCTAACCATCTCATTGATTGGAATTTGATTCGAGTGGAGTTAGAAGGAGACTTTTGGGTACAACTAGTGTGTATAGTTGACAAGAAAGTAATGGTGCTCCGAAACAAATCCATAGGGTAGGTAAAGGTATAGGAAATAGACCACTTAACTAAGGTCTTCAAGAACATTGAATATAGAGATAGAGACATCAAAAATGCAATAGATAAGAAGGATAGAAGGACTCGAACCCAGAGTGATCAAACCTCCAACATAAAGGATTTCCTTCCCTACATTCGTGGTGTCACAGACAAGATTGCAAAGGTATTAAAAAGAAAAGAAATTATGACCTCTTTCAAACCCCTAATTACTATCAAACAAATAATGAAGTTTGTAAAGGAACCTATAGACCACTGACAAGGGAAAGGCATCTACAAGGTCTCTTGTTCATGTGGGAAATGTTACATTGGTGAAAATGGGCGATCATTCGAGGTAAGGATTAAGGAACATGAAGCAGACATTATAAATGAAAGTACTCGCACTTCTGCCTTAGCAGAACACTCCCTTAAAACCAAACATCATGTATGCCTTCAGGATACCAAGATACTAGCAAAAGAGGATCACTACTACAAAAGAAGCTTAAGAGAAGCTCTAGAAATAATCAAGCACCCCAACAATATGAACAGAGATAGTGGCCTAGAGGTATGTAGCTTTTGGCACTCATTAATCAACCAACTAAGGGACTCTCATAGATCAAATTTGAATAATCAAGTATGACACCTACCTTTTTCTTTTCTTTTCTTTGCATGTTTATGTTTTCTTTATGAATTAGTTCATAGGTTTAAAGGTCTAACTAATCTAGTCTTATTATTACTATCAAATATTATTTATAAAACCTTGTTACTGTGTATATTATTACTTAAGTTCTATATATCTTAATCATATAAATCCTAATCTTATAAACCCTAAGCATAAGAATCCTCCTACTACAAATATTAACACTATTATGTATCCTAATCATATAAAACCTTGTTAATATATATATATTAATACTTA
>ML780674.1:578114-592686 GCA_009831015.1 Picea engelmannii
TATAAAACCTTGCTACTATATATACTAATATTTATACTAATATTTAGTTTGTATTTCCTAATCATTCAAACCGTATATATATATATATATATATATATATATATAACCACACACTTATATTTAGTTATGATATCCATGCTTAGGTCATTATTAATTATTATCGTTTGTTTTTATTATTTTTATTATTTTTCGTTTCTATTTTTTGTCTAGCTCTTAAATTAGGGTTTATAAATAGCCGACATGTTTAATTTTTTAAAATTGTCTTGCATCTCAAGTTTTAATTGACTAGATTAGCAAGCTTTCATATTTGACGATTAGTCCTGATGATGAATCTCGATTCGGATTCGAAACGTCGATGACAAAATGGAAAAAATTGTGGAATATATGGAAAATATCTTTGATAGTCATGACTTAGCAGCCATGAGTTATTGGAGGTGGTAGCCTCTCTTATCAAAACTAATAGCATTGGGATATGCATACATATTCATTCAAAGATCATAGCAAATGAAATGATCTTTAAGAGGAAATGAACCAACTTTTATATTCATCCAAAGATCGACACTCACAATGTGCCATGATTAAATAGATGAGATTTCTAGAATAATTCATTACCTATCTTGTGGTTGCTTATAAATGGTTGTATGGAGCACCTTCACCATAGGTCAATTTTTGACATACAATAAATTCAATTTAAACCAATAATGCAAAAGCCAAACTATTAATTAATGGAGGATCAGTGCCTTTACATTTTTTAAGGAAATGAATCTATTACCAAGTATAATTTAATAAACTCATTGAATACTTGTTTAACTTAAATGCACAACTAAGAGAGAGAAGGTATGGCCCACCAATTTTGCATGCAATCGATTGGTGAGTCATCTCCTCCTAAATCATTTTTTCAATGGATGAATAGTATCCTGGGTGGCTTAATCCATTTTCTAGACATGAATGAACACTTCAAGGTAGGCATACAATCCAACAATTTTCTCCTCTGTGTTGTGTCAAGCTTGGGTTTTAATGCCAATGGTCCCAAAGGTTGAATTGACTATTATTGATATTAAATTTAGAAACTCAATTGTTTAATTGCAACATCTGCAACATCTACTTCATGACAACCATTGATCTCACATTCAATATGAAATGGATGGACATTATCTCATAGTTGTTGGAATTCATGAATTTCTAGAGGAGAAATTGATTTCTGAGTGAAACTAATAGTATTGTAGTGTGGGATCCTTAATTAAAACCATGGATTCAATTAATAACATTTATTAACCATACAAAATCAACAATACTCTCACACACAAAACTAAACACCACAATGACATAGGAATATCAGAGCAATTCAAGACACAATGGAAATCATATTTACCCTAGAAACCCATATGGGAAAACCAAATTTGTATGGTTGCTCAATTTTCATTTTGGCAATCTCTGGTTTACTATGTAGCTAATGGTCCTTTCTGCATCCTCGTCTCCTTCCAAAAATACCCTTTGAAAGTGAAAGTATAGGAACAAATGGGGATATTTGGGGTAATTGAAAGGCCAAAGAGCATGACCTTTCATTTCCCATTCCTCAGTATTTTATCTCCTATTGTTATTTTTTCTTTTCATTTATTTATCTCTTTATCTCTCTCTCATGTCTTATTTATTTTTACATTTACATTGTCTTTAATAATTGTCTAACCTTCCTTAATTGTCGAATTACCCTTGTAGGTATTGAGTCTTTCAACCATTCACTTGGTTGGATCCATTTCGAATCACCATGTTATGAGATCACTAGGGTGAAGAAGACAAATTCCAAACCCTCAAGTCAGTATCCCCATCCCAAAGACCAATAGATGATCAACCAAGCAACCCATTGCAAGTTATTTAATCAGACCAGCATTTGGTACTTACAATACCCACCCCACACAACACAAGGAGGATACTTCCTTCGCTGCTCAACAGTCCCTTATAACTTCTTCCCTCCAACGTTTTTTAGTGTGTGCATAGAAAGTCCAAATTGTTGGTTATCTCAAACCAAATAATTACAACATAATTTCTCTTGGTTCTTGGGCATTTTTATGATTAACTTTCTTCAAAGAGTATAATGTTGTCTCTCTTGTTAGTCTAGTTTCTAATGTTGCACATCATTTATTTCTTCATATTTATTATGGATTCCTTTATTTCTCCTCCTCTTCACAAGGCTTAATGCATTTCTTTCATGGTATATTTAGTTCCATAGTATGGAAGTCCTCTTTTTCAAGCTAAAAATATGCTTTTCTCTCCTCTATACCTCTCAAAAATCAACTCTCTCCTTCTCATTCAAATTTTCCTCCTTTTGCATGAATGAAGGATGGAAGGATGGAAATAAGAGTCTTAATTCAACTCTTATTAGATCCCATAATGTAGGGTAAACAAGTTTCTATTATATAGGAGGTGGTTTCCTAGATCTAAGAGTTAGTTACATCCACTTTTCTTGTCTCCAATTAAACTATAGGCTAGGTTCAATATTAACATTATAAGAGAGTGAAGTTAATGTAATGCCAAGATGGTAGGAAAAAAGACATATATATATAAGCATATAATCATTCCCTTGGACCCTCTTACCTTTCCCCTCCCATGGTATCATAGCCCCTTTAGGTGATCATTCTCAATCAGCTTGCCTTGGACCATTGATTTTAATTTCAAACAAATAATTATTGAAAACGCATGTCTAGATATTCACTAGTTCGGCCTCGGCCTTAAGATATGAACTAGGAATTTATATAATTCATTTACATCATTTAAAACAAATACATAATTAGGTTCAATACATTCAAAGGTTCTAAGTCGAGACATTATAGCAGCTCGACTAGATACACCCATACCAACTATCGATTCCTATTCAAATAGGAGGAATCAAAATGTTTGGTCTAGGGAAAGAGGAATAAACCTGCATTGCCCCAAAGCTAAGGACCTCCTTGCAAAATGATAACCTTGTCCTCCAAGATATCAAAATAAAATGAGAAAAATCCATGATTGAGAGGAGATATTTTCACCTTTCTAGATATAACTTTTCCCTAATATTCCCCTACTAAAAGAATCATCTTAAAGGTTGTTGGAATCTTTCCACAAAAATAACTAAAGAAAGCTCACTATCGTAGCAACGCAACAACATTTATCCATTCGTGAGGCATAGAAATCTTCATTTCACCAGTGCATACTTGGATAAACCCTTTCTTCTTCCTAAGCAATAAACCCTCTTCTTTGTCCATCTTCTTGAAACTATGTGAACCCTGCTTGATATCCTCTTTTGAATCTTCAATAGAGCCAAAAACCCTACTGGCCCAAGAACCTTTCCCTCTACTTTCATCCTTACATTTCATTAATAATTTTATATATTTGTCTTTAAAAATAAAAAAATAAAAACAAACAAATAATAACTTTTATAATTAATAACAATATAAAAATAAAAAAATAAAAACAAACAAATAATAACTTTTATAATTAATAACAATATAATAATATTTTTCTTTGATTTAATTTGAATGAAATTAAATAACTAGTTAACCAATCTCTCACACACGAGATAATTAATAGTCCGTAGTTATAAGAAGGAAATTCAATTCTAATAACTTTTATAATTAATAACAATATGATAGTAGATAATAGCTTTCTTTAATTCCATTTGAATGTAGTTGGATAATAGATTTACCAACCACGTTTAATATTAGATATAAATAAAGAAATATTTATAATAGCATTTTATATATATATATATATATATATAAAATAATGTAATATATTTTTTTAAGGTTACGTTTAAGTTATATTAAATTGGTGTATAAGATATTTTTGTTTCTGGGATAAGGGACCTCTTCTGTCTAGTGATTTGACTAGTAAAATTTATGTAGGTATACATATTCTATCTTTTCTGGATTTGAACTTATAACTTTTTAAAAAGAAACACATGTTCATAACCATTAAACCACTTAAACTATATAAAAAAAAAAATATTTATAATAAATTAAATAAAGTAATTAATATTTCAATAAAAAAATTATTAATAAAAAAATTTCATTTTAATAATTTATATACTTAATAACAATATATTATATTATTAGTTTTATTTATTTTATTTGAATGTATATAAATAACTAATTAACCATCACTCACATATATAGAAAATAATATAAATGATACTCAAATGACCATCAACAAAGAGATACTTTAAAATAATGTGAAAAATAATTTTTCTTTACAATTTTGACAATATTAATGATATATGACCATCAACAAAGAGATACCTTGAAATAATTTGAAAACATTTTTCTTTACAATTTTGACAATATTAATGATATATGACCATCAACAAAGAGATACCTTAAAATAATGTGAAAACAATTTTTTTTACAATTTTGACAATATTAATGATATATTATTATGATGATAATTTTTTAATATATTATAAATTAATATTGGTATATTATTTTGATCATAATTTTTTAATGTATTATAAATTTATTAATTTGATTTTACTAATTTATTATATTAAAACATTATGAAATTAAAAATAATTAACAAAATTTTATCAATTATTTATTATATATAATCAAAAATAATTTACTAATCTATTTAGTTAACTTAAACTATAACTAAAATTATAGTAATTCAAAATAATGTTAAAGTGCTTATATATATATATATATATATATATATATATATATATATATATATTATTTTTATTTTTTATTTTTATTTTTAAGGTCACAGCTAAGCCACGTTAAAATTGGTGTATGAGATTTTCTTGTTTGTGGGACAAAGGACCCCTCTCCGTCCATTGATTTGACTGGTAAAGTCTACGAAGGTATACATACCCTACCCCCTTCTGGATTTGAATTTGTGACCTCTTAAAAGGAAACACGTGTTCTTAACCATTAAACCCACTCAAACTATATATAAAGAGAAAAGGAATTGGATATGAGTAATATTTTACATATCATCCTTACAAACACTTCCAACAAAGGTCCCTATAAATCATTTTAAAATGAAGTTTACCCTAAAAAGAATTCGAGTCTTTTATGTATTTAAAAAGAATAGTTTTCACACACTACACTAATTTTCCCCATTTCAAGTGATTGTAAACAAAAAATTGCAAGATTTAACAAGTACGTTGATCATCAACTTATGTCACTTTTGACACATTACATTAACACAATCTTTTCTTTGAACGAGTGGTTATCATGATAATACTACCAACAACAAAATGCAACCAATGAGAATAGGATATACCCAATGATAGCAAATGAGAACAAATATACCTAATAAGAGCAACCATATAGTCCATAATAAATTGCTAAGGGGCATCATAAGAAACACCATTATAACCAAGTTGTTTATTCATGATTACTTATAATCCAAGTTTAAAGTTTAATTTTGGTAGTTTGTTCTTGCTATGTAGTGGTCATGAGTTTGATGGATGAAGTGAGGGAAATTCTCAATTTGACATTACATAGTCCCACCCCATCACTTGGTCGACAAAACCAATGATCATGGGTTTAGCTACTTTCAAAAGCCAAAATTCATGCAATCTCCTTACACTCCAAGTAAATGCAACATAGGATTGCATGCCCCCCACCCTCTCACGTGGTCGATAAAACCAATGATCGTGGGTTTAAGTCCCTTTCACATACAAAATCCATGTAATCCCTTTAGACACCAAGTAAATGTATTCATTGATTGGACTATGTGTCAATGCAATTGAAATGGAACTTGTATGTAACTTATGGGTAGTTTCCCATGGGACCACACATGGCACTAATCCCTTTTTAGTGTTTAAACAAGGATGCAAGCATTGCATCCATTCTAATATAGATGCATGCATTCTAATATGGATGCTCTCATAAGATGTATTAGCACATAAACCATAATTGATGTTAGTGAAATAAGAAAAAAATGATGTTAGTAAAACAAGAAAAAAATCTATAATGTAGGGAAATGAGAGTTCCTTCAACCATCAACGATATATGTGGATACATTGGTGTGTTATATAGTTAATGTTTATAGTGGTATTATATACACTAATGAATGAATGGTGATATTGTATGGACAATATTAGGATTTTTTATGAGTACGATGTTATCTATGATTTTGTCAAGTGTTAAATTTGTGTTTTACAATCACTTTTATGAGAGAAGTAGTGATACTATGTTGATATGTTATTAACTGACCAAATCTATTGTCAAGTGAAGGTTAAATTTGACATAAAGGTTGGTGTGAGTTCCACTAAAGCTAAAAAGGTGGCTCTTAAGCCTTGCTAACTAAATGGGTGGCTCTTAAGCTTGTCTAACTAAACATGGGGATCTTAAGTTTAGCTAACATCTATGCCTCAAATGACAAAGGGGAATGAGCAACTTTCTAGTGTTGGATAGATGATGAGTTGTCCGACCTTATAGCTGATATGCAGAGACTCTAATATGGTGGAATGCCAAGAAGAAAAGGAGGGTGTGCTTCTTGTGCATTTTTCGGTATGGGGAAAAAGAAGCCCTATTTTCTTTTAGGGCCCAATATGGGCTTTACGATCCTAACTTGAATTGTTTACAGGTCTCCACATAGTTTTGGTTCACTTTCATGAACTTTAGGGAAGGGCTAGAACGAATATATTATTAGTTGAAAAAATCTTCGTCATCATAGTAGAATTCCTTCTACTTTGACTTTGATGGAGGCCAATAAGTGCATGTATTTTACTATTTAGCATGACTCTCTTTTTTACCATTGACCAATCGATTTCTCAATATCTCAAGGAGCTATGAAAATGCATATGCCTCAAACCAAATATATTATGAAAATGTCTCACCTTCAAAGCCCAAATTACAAGCCTTGCATATGAACTGCTTGGAACATGTTCCCAAAACCTTGAGGGGATGCTAGATGTATAGTTTGTTTGGAAGATGTCATTTCCATAGTTGTATCCTTTCTATGAGGCTATGGCAAGAAAATTGGGAAAATTCGAGGTGGTCACAATAAATTAGTTTGTGATGAACTTGAGGAAACCATGCAAGACTTTCAATGGAACCCATATGATGAGGAGAAACAAACCCATGCAACAAAGTTGCACCATCTATTCCAAGTGGATGATAATTGCCAAGCTAGAGGCACTCAACTAAGAGGGAGTTTACATTGGATAAAAACTATGGATAGGCCCAACAAGGCATTTTTCAAAGTATGGGGTCATAAAGAGGCCAACAAGAACACTTCACCTTTCAAAATGTCGTGGGTGGAGTTACAAGTCAAGAAATCATTGAGAAGGAGTTTGTTAAGCATTACAAGATGGTATTCCAAACTCAAGGGATCGTTAAGGATTGGTGTGAGGTCAATAAAATGTGTTTGGATGTTGTGTTCACCATGGTTTATGAAGAACAAAGGTGAGTCTGTAAGCAGGGCATTTCCATTGATGGACTCTTTGAAACTCTTCACGTGATAGTCAATGATAAGGTATCTAGACTTGGCAGCTTCCCTTTTTAGTTAACGCCATTAAGGAGTTCATTGGGATAAACCTTTTGAAATTTTACTGAGAATCTCTCAATTGGCAATCCTTAGGAGAAAGAATCATGCTAGAACATTACTAAGTTCATACCCAACATACAAGGCCCATAATTAATCACAATTTGGTGGCCGGTAACTTTGATTAACACTTCCTACAATATTTTGGCCAAGGTGTTGGCCTTGTACAGTAAGCATATTTTTCCTAACATCATTCACTAGCAACAAATTGGGTGTATTAGTGGGCAGTACATTTTAGACAATGTCATTGCACTTTGTGAAGGTATTTATTGGGCTTGCTCTACTAGCCTTGATGCCTTATTCATCAAATTGACTTCAAGAAAACCTATGATCGGGTGGAGTGGGCATTTACATCGAAAATGCTCAAAGCTCTTGGTTTTGGTCTCACCTCTGTTGGCAATGTCCAAACCCTTTTTGTAGATGCCTCAATTTGACTTTCCATTAACAAAAGAAAATTTAAAGAAGTTGGGTTATTTAGGTCAACAGGGCAAGGCTACCCCTTAGCCCCATCCCTATATGTGTTGGATGTTGAAGCCATAGGGTATTTATTTTGTGCCAAAGATGATGAAGGGTTGATTCAAGGTATTCCTCTTCTTGATCATGAAGTGGGCCATCTAGTTGATGGCCACTTTATTGATGACTCATTTTAGTACATCCTAAAAAACTAGACATCATAAGTAAATATCTTGGAATACATGGACTTTTTTTGTTGTTTCCTCAAGCTCCAAAATCTAGTGAGCCAAAATGTAGTGCTACATATAGAGCCAACACCCGCCTTGCAAAATTGGACTTAGATCCATCCTAGCCACATTTTCAAATTCTTGGGCATACCTTTTTCCTTTCAAACTTTGCTAAAAGATCTCTAGGAGGTAGTGGTGCAAAGGGTTGAATACAATATTGATACATATATTGAAAATCCTCTAACATTCGTTGGCAAGTTTCACATATTTACAAAGGTGTTGGTCATGACACGTTTATACTACTTCTCTTGTTGGGTTCCCTCTAAAACAAAACATGCAAGGTTATATAACACCCTAAGATAGTTTCTTTGGGACAAATCTAATAAAAGCAAGGGTTTCTAAATAATTAACTAGTAGCTATGTTATGTTGTACAGAGTTTAGAAGGTGGGGTATTATCAAGACCCACCGACAACTTGTAGGGATAATTTTAAGGATGGAAATTTATTTCAAACTATAGAAACCTTGGCAAATCTTACTAGTTCTTAATATGCAAACTATAAAATGTTTAGCGATAATTTTGTAAAAATATTCAAATTTCTAAAGATTTTATATAGTTTCTATAAAATTTGGGTTATTTCTCAGGTATACAAAAAAATATTCTATAAAATTTGGGCGAATCTTTTTAGAAAAAATGGAAATTGGCGAATCGTTTTTTGGGAAAAAGCATGGAAAAATATCCCATGGGTGGTATATTTCCCCTAAAAAATTTATGCCTACAATCCCAAGTTCTTTGTGCAAAATGGGTAATTCAAGTAGTGGTTGGAAATGAGGCATAAATAGTTCTCCTCCAACATTAAGTCTATGAAGACCTCTCACTCAAAAAGTGAGCTTGGTAGGAGGTTTCTCTTTAGACCCTTCTCATCACCCCTTCTCAAGTAAAAGTTGTTGGTACTTTTGTTTTAAAAAGTATGTGAAAGGCATCGAGGGCTATCAAGCCCTACTTATCTTGGAGAAAAATGTATTTTTGGATCAAGCTATCATTCAATGAGAATTTTTTATGGTGGTCACCCCTTGTTATATTTGAAGGTAAGCCCTTAGATAAAACGTGTTGGTTCTCAAGATTGAGGCTCATTAGGAAGGGCATTCACTCAACAAATGACTTGTTTGACATCCTATTATAGAACTAGCTCTCTTGGGATGAGCTTAAGATAAAGTATAGAATGGTAAACATTGAGAAGTTGATTCTTGTATGAATCCAACGTCTCATCCCAGATTATCTCATGCTTAAAAGTTGGCTTTCCAATGCCACAAGTGTGGTGGTGAGATTGGAAATGGGACAAAAATAATAGCCTTTACCAAGTACAAACCTATTGTGGGACACAAATAGTTATGCTTAAATCCTTTTTTAGAAGGCCTACACAACAAGCTATGGAATTTGACCTCAAAACATCATACATGGCTATTTAAGTTATTTTTGTAGACATCTAGATATTGATATTGGAACCTAAGAAAGGTCTTTTTACCTAGTGTTTAGATATCGAAGATGAATGAGTTATTATTAGTTTTATTTACTTGGGTGTGCAAAATTGTGTTGTCCATAGAGTGTGTGGGAAAAGACTCTCAACATATTATCTAGTTATGTCCCCTAACCAACTTTGTACTACCCTAATTAGAGTCTATATGTCAACATCATATACTGACATCCATCGAGTCTTAGAGTGCTACCTTAGTAGGAAACCAAATGCCTTGGGCCATTGACTTTAGAATCCCTAAATGCTTCTTCTTTTTTTCCCTAGGTAACAACTCCCGGGGAAAACCCCAAGTACTTCCCTTCATTTCGAGGATGGTACCTAGGGTAAAACCTAGATTCTTCATAGGAAAATGCTAGGTCAACAAGAGGGATTGAATTTGTTTCAACAGTTTAGTTATAATGAGCTCAACATGTAATTAATAGGAACAGAACCTAGGTGGGGAGGATAACACTCCATCCCACAACCACACGAGCTAGACCTAATTTACAAGAATCCATAAATGCTTATTAGAGAAGAAATTCTATTTTTGATTTAGAAGAAGTGTAATGATGTTACTTTTCATTTCAGCGATCCCATCACAAAGTTCTCTTGGTATGACAATCCATTAACATGTGTGATATTGTCTTTGTAGATCATGGTTTAGACATAGAAATTAGGGGTGGAGATGGAGCATCTCCAAAAAATTCTTGATTTGTTGGATAGGATTTCATTTACCATGAGGGAGCCACATGGCACTTCTCAACCCACTTTAAAGGCTCTCACAAAGGTTTATAATAATGCATTTGGATTTCCCTTGCTAGTAGCACCTAAATTTCTAGAGTCATGCATTGATGAAATTGGTTACGAGAATTTGCTACAATTTAACAATCCTTTGATCCTATTTGCAGTTTATTTCAGTTTCTAACTTTACCAAGAGCAAGTTGGATACATAAATTTATGACAATGCATATGTAAATTTGTGACAGTGCATTTGAACTAGACATCTCGACATTTCATGAATTTAAAATCATGCATTGGTAGAGTTAATTGTCAACCTTTATCACAACTTAACAAGTTTTAAATTTTACTTCACTATTGATCCTTACGTAGCTTTAAATTGAGAAATATTAGACCACCATGATGAACCAAATTTCATCGACAAGCTAATTAATGTATAGTAATAATTAGTTCCCTAATCAATCAATCTTTAATTAATTTAAGCTACTTAAAAGTTAGATGGAGATGGAAAATGTCCACTAACCAACAATCTCAATTTATATCAAATTGTTTCAATTATAAATACATATCCCCTTAAATTGGGATTTAATGTTCATGTCATTCCTAAAAAAAAAAAATTTATGATATAATTATCCATTGACTTAACAAATGGACCATGGACAAATATTCCAACCAAAGGTCCTTGTCAATCATTTTAATTATGTAGGACTTCGAGTGCTCTAGGAGTGTAATTTTCACACATTACAACAATTTTCCCTATGTTTATGGTAAACAAGGCGCCCTCAATGAAATTGTAGGATTTAACTATTTGATAATCTAAACTTATACCCTTTCTACAACACTTATTTATACATTTTTCCAACCAAAAGAGGATTATTTAGGTTTTGCTTCTCTGGATATGTGCTTAATGAGTGTTATTTCAATGAGAATGTACACATAATGATTATCCATCTCATGAAGATGTATACACAATGAGTATACATTCTAGTAAAAACACCACCAAGGCAAATAATCAAGACTTGTACCATATTCTATTTCAAACAATAAAGACTTGTACCATATTATATTTCTAAGTGTAATAACTTTTAAAAGAAGTAAAGAAGATTAACTAATAAATGTATATATAATATGGTTTAGTCTTTTATTAAAGAAATTATAATATAATAAAAGGGTGGCGTGTGGAAAGAACAAAGGTGATATTGAGTATCCTTTCTTCATCATCAAATTTAAACAACTCCCACAAAGCTGCAAGCGACACCCATTGAGAGGTGCTCCTTGATGGGAGCTTTAACAACTATGTTAGTGGGGTTATTCTCCCTAGACATTTGATAAGAGTGTAGATTTGCATTGTTTTTTCGTTGTGCTATTAATATGATGGGATAGGTGTTATTTATTTTATTATGTAATAAAGCTGTTTTTATTTTTAGAACGTGGTGATATGGGAAGTTGTAGTTTTATTAGCTTAGAAGTTTGTTTAAATTTTTAATGATTTGGGTTAATTTAAAATTTAAAAAACCTTTTACAAATATCATTTCGCTATGTATAAAAATTGTATTATGATGAAAATTTACTATGGCTGACATTTTTATGATATTCTCATCATATTTGTGGTTTAAATGATCATTTTATTTTTATAATATTTTCATTATATGTGTGGTTTAAATGATCATTTTATGACAAGATTAGCTTACCTTGATTGATTAGATATCATCATATTTATGGTTTAAATGATCATTTTATGACAAGATTAGCTTACCTTGATTAGATATTTGTCTCACTTGATTAAACTTGTATATTTAAAATTCCTCATAGTTGGTTGACACTAAAACATCAACAAAATATTAATTCCAAAAATAAAATATAAAAGTATCAAAAATAGATTTTTTTTTCCATAAATAATTTGTAAAATCTTTCCTACTTCTATGATATATGGAAGAGCAACTCAACTATCAATTATCACTTACAATAGTGTAATTCAACCAAATTCAAACAAATTAAATAAATAAATAAATAATTCAATCAATTAAACAAATTTTTAAAACTTATATTATAAACACTTATAAATTAGATATTACAATAAATGCATACTTGATGGTGACCATTATTCTGTTGGAAGATTGGTTGTTGTTATTGATGTCAACCCTAGTCATTGGTTTTGGATCGCAAGATTGATGAAGGTATTTGGACATGAAGGACAATGCACATGAAGATACAACACCCATGGATGGATAATATACATCATGTTGTTTCTGATGGTATGTGGCACGTCACGTGGATCCTCATGGTTGAGGAGAAACGAATTTTTGAAGATGACAAAGTGAATTGAAGAAGGAAGTACATGTAGGCCCTGAAGATAATTAAAGAAAAGAATTACAAAATAAGAAAGTGTCAGGTCAACCCTAATGTTAAAAGGAAGTGACATAAATTGTATAAATAAATATCATGATACATTCATTTGATACACAAGTCAAATTTCAGAGGAAATCAGAAGTAAAGAATGTCGGATTTCAAGGGAGGATGAAGTATTTTGGTGATGTGTTCTAAGGTATGTTATTTTCAGGTCATCTTGCCATTTTTGCTATAACTTTTCTTTCTAGAATGATTCAGATGGTGAAATTGCTATGGTATTGAGAAGACATATCAAGGTACATGTGGTAAAAGTTGCAGCGCTTGATTCTCTATAATTATGGAGATACACTCTGTGGAAGATAGGGTTTTTTACCAGTCCTGAAGTTAGTCAATAAATAGGTGTTCCGGGTAAAACAATCATAAATTCTTCATAGAGAATCTAAATGAAGTGGGACCACTTTCATTGGAAAGAGTACGGACTTTGGTTTCTTGTATGCAATTTTCAGAATCTGATGTTAAATATTGAGTGTGGGGCATTCTGTACAAGTTCACTCTCCTGAATAAACCAGAATTGAACAAGGTCTACCATTCTCTCTATAACTTCTTTTTGGGGAGGATTGAAGGAGTGAAACTTCGAGAAGTTTCAAAGAATACAATGAGTAATATTATCTACAGGATCAAAGTATTCCAAGAATTGAATAATTGCAGAAATTGAAGAAGTCTCAGGAAGCATTATAAGGTTCTATGTGATGGTTGGTTGATGGTGATGATTTAATGTAAAGTTGTATTATCTCTCATATATTATTCGGTGGAAGGAAGGGTCAAGTATGGAGAGTTAAACCCTCTCTTGATATTGGAGGATTGTATCTTCCTCTTGGAGGTTTATCCCTCCCTTTACATTTGGAAGTTGTAGCTACCTTTGGAAGTCATTACTTCCCTTGAACAATAACTATTGATTATTTCTCATATATTGTGAATGGTGTATTGTGGTGTATTGGTGTAGCTATTATACTATTGTTCATTTCTCATTGGATATAATTGAATGGTTTAAGTATAAGTTTAAAAAGGTTTTAAATTGTACTTGATATTGATTCACCCCCCTCTCAGTATCAACATATCCTTGCACGGTAAATGCATACTTGATGGTGACCATTATCCATTGCATTGAGAGGGTTGATTGGCCAACTTAATGGGTAAATTCATTGCTTTGACATGTAACTTTCCTAAAATTATGGATTCAACATAGTTACTAGCCATCACCCTAGAGCAAGCATTTGCATGTTATATCAATATTTGTACTTAGAGGTAATAGAAAAATTGATCCAGGTGGATATCGGTGGCCACCCACCTTTTCCAAATGGCTCAAAACAGTTTACTGGCCATTTTGGCAATTTACTATTTTTAGCAAGTTTTAACTTCCGGGGCCATTTTGAGGGTCCAAATGAAGGTTTTTCAAGATCGAGGTTCTCAATAATATCCAAAGGCATGATTGAGCCCCCAAAATGAATCTCCTCGACAATACCTTTCCAACAAGCTATCACACGCCTAAAACAGAGATCGTATGCAAAAGTTATGACCCCAGGAAGTTGATGTACTCACTTACCCAAACGGGGCTCACATAAATTTTGGCGCTTCATCTCCTAGGGTTAGGTTTTTGGATGTCTAGGACTTTTGGCATTCCCATTTATTGTAAAAGGGCCTTCAAAGCCTCATTGTAATCATCTTCTTGCGAATGCGAGTAGCCGTCACATCTCTTCTCAGAGATA
>ML780674.1:602908-640993 GCA_009831015.1 Picea engelmannii
AAGGCATGATTGAGCCCCCAAAATGAATCTCCTCGACAATACATTTCCAACAAGCTATCACACGCCTAAAACAGAGATCGTATGCAAAAGTTACAACCCCGGGAAGTTGATGTACTCACTTACCCAAACGGGGCCCACATAACTTTTGGCGCTTCATCTCCTAGGGTTAGGTTTTTGGATGTCTAGGACTTTTGGCATTCCCGTTTATTGTAAAAGGGCCTTCAGTTCCTCATTGTAATCATCTTCTTGCGAATGCGAGTAGCCATCACATCTCTTCTCAGAGATAAGCTGCCACCATTCTAGCGAGTCTTTCACTCTGTATTTTTACAGTCTCTGTACATTTCTCTGATTAATAGAAATCGTGTATTAATGTATATCTATGTTTATGGTTGCATCTATGATACATTTCTGTTATATTATTGAATATCTGCAATATCTCTGTGCATTTCTTTATTATATCTCCACTCTCATTTCGTGCCGAAAATAATCCGGATCAAAAATTGATATCAACCATATGGGAACTTTGAATTGATTTTCAAGGTGTGAGAGATTTTATTAAAAAACAATACCATAGGTTTCTTAGGGTTGTAATTTATATAGTAATATAAATATTAAATAGAATAAGGAGGAAAATTAAAGTGTTTTAAGAAACGTTTAAAAGATTGAGTAACAATTTTTTTTTTAAAGATAGGAGGAAAGTTTGGTCTTTTTAGAGGGACAACTGAAAGAATTTCTCATGGAGGCAGCTCTAGATACCGATAACTGTAACAGAGATCAACACTTAAAAAGTTTGGAAGCTAAGCATGATAAAATACTACATGTGGAGGGAGTGATGTGGTGACTACGAAGTCAAGCCATATGGTTAAAGAGTGGTGACCCAATATGGGGCCCCTTATGTTTTAGAGATGCCGAGACTATGATCCATATTTTTGTTTCTTGTAGTTTCTGCCAGGATGTATGGATGAGGGTAAACAAAGAGATTTATTCTTTGGTTGTTTGGGAAGGCAGGTCTTTAACTGATTGCTTGGAAATCTAGGAAAAAAAAGAAGGGGTTTATAAATCGCTTCCAACCATTATATGTTGGTATGTATGGTTAGAGAGGAATGGAGAAATATTTGAAGGGTGTGCGCCTTCCAGCATCATTTTTCTAAGCAAAGTTAAAGAAATTATTCCTTTTGGGCCACCATTGAAGATGATCTATCCTTGCAATCTTAAGAGTCCAAGATTTTTAATCTCCACAGTATGTCGGTTCGACGATGTTGCAGATACAAGAATCAGTAGATGTGGGGCGGGGGGCATGATAAAGATTAATGAAAATATGTTTTTAAAAGGGACTTTCATTAGTGGATGTGGGTCCAATATCAAAGCAGAACTGCTAGGCTCTTAGGTGACATTATCTCTCGTTGTTCGACTGCTTTTAGATGTGAAGCAGATCATTGGGGACCCGAAGATCATCATAGGCTAGTTGATGGAAAAAGGAAGGCTTCTAGTAGCATCACTACTGGGCTAGATGGATAGGATCATTGGACTCAAGTTAAGTTTTAGAAAATTCTACTTTACCCATTTCTTCAGGGAGCCTATTATGGAAGTTGATTACCATTCAAAGTTAGCCTTGACGCAGTCGGAAGGCCTGGTGAGCTACAACTATTGGGTCGATGGGGACAAAGGGCCTACACTCATCTTCTATAACTTCTAATTTCTCAGCATCCTTTTGGATCAGTTTCAAAGCCTTGAAGTTTTCGGAGATAGCTCCATATTTTCTGAAGTAGCATAGAATTTTAGTGTTGTTCTTTTTTGGACACTATTACAGATTAATGCCTATATGGTACATTGCTAGCAATATGTCTAGAGGAACAGTTAAATTTGAAAATTCTCTATTTTGTGAACAAAGTAGGATCTGGTGTTATTTTTGTGAAGATATGCACAGAGTTACTTTACAAATGATGTTTTTTTTTTGTGTAAAGAGAACTATTTTATATATATAATATAAAAAGACATTTTTCATGTTGAAAAAAAAAAGAGAAAAAACACAATCTTAATTAATTTAGATATTATAATTATTTTTTTTTACCAATTTTCATTATTTATGAATTTGGCACGACTTTTTCATATAACTTTATTGTTACAACATGTAAAAGATCTTCAAATTTTCTAATCTCTTCCAAAAATTGCTTTTACAAACCTTCTTAAAATATTTTTAAAATCTATAAAACAAAGTTTTATAATCTCTCCAAAAAATTGTTTTTACAAACCTTCTTAAAATATTTTTAAAATCTACAAAACAACGCAAGAAATTAACTTTATTATTTTAACGCTTCTCAACTATAATCCTTAGAATACTCAAGTGGTATAAGGTCAATTGATAACTACAAAAACCAACTTAACATTTAACTCTCTTATCATAACATTCAAGACACATTCTATTCTTTTCTCCAAAATGAAACAATACAACTTAGCCAAAAACATGGCTAACCACAAAGATTTTATAGTTTGAGGGGATATTAATGTCACTATTTTTTAAAAATACAACAATAAAAACTTTGTATTTAATCTTGAGAAACCCTCCTTGATTGCTAGGTTGTAGAGTTTGTAAATGTGAGAAATAAGAATAAGTTCATCAATTTAATTTTTAGGATTTTTGCTTCATAACCTTCAATATCTTTAACTTTTCCCCTTTTCTAAACACTTAACCCCAAATTCAATTTTTAGACTTTATGCTTAATAAGCTTCGATGTATTTAACTTTACCTTTTCTAAATGCTTAACCCTAAACTCAATATCTTATACATGGAAAACATCTTGTTTAATAACAAGGGTTTGATTGTTATCTTAAAAAATTACGAGATTCATTGAGTTTTTAAGTATAAATTCCAACATTACATAGCAATCTTACTATTTTCTTTAACTTTCTAGACTAAGGTTATTATGTATCTCCAAAAGAATTTAGGCACATATTTAGAAAGATTTAAGAGTGTGTCCTAATTTCTATTTTAGTATAGTGATAAGTAATGTATGTTTAAATAAAAACAAAATACATGTTTGTATTAAGAAAAGGGCACTATATCCACTCGCAAGAAAGTATTAAAATGTAGTGTGAGATTTATTGAAGAAATTTAGGTTTTTGTGTTGTAAATAATAATAAAAAAAAAATAGAGCTTGAAGAGCTTCAATTCTTTGAATTTATTGTTCATTTGCTTGACTCCTATTTAAGTTGTTTGGTTATTCAAGATTTTAATGATAAGCTTTGAGTTTTTAATTCTAATTGTTGTGTTGATGGAGAGACCATGGAGAAGACAAAGTGATTGGAAGAGAGTTAAGGATTCTTCTTGATTTTTGGATTTATTACCCAGCCCCTAAGAGAAAATGGTGACTCTTTTTCCTTCAAGTGAAAATATTACTACCCTCACTCTTCCTTGTGTAAGATTTTTTTTTGAGGGTCTATCAAAGGAGAATGTATGGTGGTGTTGCTCTACTTTCCAATTACCATTGTATCAGCATTTAACATGTAGTTTCCATTCGATAAATTGAGGCCTATGAAGTGAAAATTGTTGCATGGTGCAATTGGAGTCCATTAATTGAATTCTTGTAAGCCAATGTTTTTTTCCTTTGAATATGAGATTATGCCCTCTTCGACATTAATTGAATTCTTGTAAGCCAATTTGTTTTGCCTTTGAATATGAAATTATGCCCTCTTGAAATTTGGCATGCCTTCGAATTGATTCAATAGTTAGCATAGTTGTCAACATGGAATTTGTTTTTTTCATTTGTTTGTTTTATTAAAATACCACATTGTTACTAGCTAACCACCTTTTCCACATAAAAATCCTTGGTAGGATTTCCATATTTTTGCCATCATGTGATTTCCTTTAAGAGATTGCAGGTATTTATATTTCTAGTTGATCAGGGGCTCCAACACCATCAAGAATAACAAAATAAACCCAATTACACATGCAAATGATTAACACCACACTTTAGTGGACAACTCACATTTTAGGAATAGGTGAGATGAAATTTCCTTAACCAACATGGGAGGTGAATTCTAGAAACAATTATGCCTTTTTTTTTTAAGATTATCAGCTATGAGAATCTTATTATGTGCAACAAACCATGTAAAAAAAATAAACTTGGGCAAGTTGGATTTATCCTAGATAATCTCCCAAAGAGGACATGGGAAACTTAAAGACAAATCTTATGAGGGTATTACAATGTATTTTCCTTGATAAAGAAGATGTTAGCCTTCCCTTATTTTTAAAGATATGAGGGAATTTCCATCTTATGAAGATAATTAAATTTCCACAACTTTCCTTTAGGTTTGCAAGAAGGTTAGGTGGGAGTTCCTAGTCTTTATAGTGCTCGAATTGGTCCCTCTTTAAGATATCATGAAGCATAATAACTATTTTCTCTTCTCACCACTAGATAAGGGCATACTTTCTATATTTCCCACAATAGGTTGTACCTAAGGATGTCATCTCATCAAATATTGGTAATTTGCCCCATTTCTTGAGAGTAAGATAATGAATTTCTAATTAATAGAAAAAAAAATTATAATATTCTAGATGGGGTCCTTTTATTAAACATGTTGTGTGATCTAAGTAATGTAATTTGTCCCCAAGATGGAAGTATTTTTCTTGGGTGACTTGTTTCCACTAAATGTGTTCCCATGTTACTATTTTCCAATCTAATTTGGCTCCCAAATCCTTGTTCATTATCTCGAAGTATTTGATGCCTACATCACCTTTTAGGAGGTGATCTAGGTGGATATCGGTGCCCACCCATCTATTCCATTGGTTCAAAGTATATTTTTCCATTTTGGCATTTTTTTACAGTTTTTCAAGTCCCAAACTTTTGGGGCCATTTTGAGGCCTTAAACAACGTTTTTTTTGTTTTGTTTTTTTTTCGGTAATGGAGGGGCTAAGGGAATTTATCTTCATGCTCTAAACCCCCATGAAATTTGTAATCCTTGAATAGACCTTTCTGATGACATATTGAACGCCCCAAACGAATATTGTATGCAAAAGTTACGCTATCGGGAAGTTGGTGTATCAACTAAACCCTTTGGGGCCCAAAAACCTTTGGTGTTTCATCTCCCAGGGTTAGGTTTTTGGATGTTTAGGGTTTTCTCATTTTTTATTTATGTTAAAAATGTCTTTGGAGCCTCATGGTAAACACATATTCTTGTGAATGAGCATAGTTGTGTTAGAAAAATAGGATTGGGGAACAATAAAATAAAATAAATGTGGAAATAAAACATAGAAGATACACAATACAATACAGACACAGATATATGTGGTTCACCCAGTGCGGGCTGCATCCACCAGAGAAATTTCCAGGTCCTTCCTTTTTATTATCCATCAAATGAAGATACAACCTACAACACACCCATTGTAACTTCTTCTTCTTTCTCTCACAGTGTCCTCTCTCATAATACAATATTCACAATGATACATAACCGCAATACATTTCCCTCATAAAAAAGGGTTTCCTTCTAGGGAAAAAAACCCTAACATAACTTCTACCGTCAGATCTGTGACCTTATAATGAACGGTCTAGATTTACTATGAAATTACAATATACATTTACAAGGCAAAATTTCCTTCAGGGGCTTGCTTTCCCTTGGAACACCCCCCACCCGCGTGGAGGGGTGTACAGTCTTCATGGGGTATAAACATGACTAAAAACAAAGACCTATGAAATAAGAAGATAATCAGGCTCCACAACCAACAATCTCCCACTTGGAGACTGATCACAACAACTCCATCGTTGTTGTACCTGCTGGAATATACTCCACCTTAGACCTGGAAAATTTCTCATCTTCACCTTCATGCTTGAATACCAACTAAAACTTAGCAGTAATTCAATTTCTCCTTGGTTACTCCCTTTGTTAACATGTCTGCAGGATTCTGGCTAGTGTGTATCTTTTCCAACTTCAAATGTCCATCTTCCAAGACGAATCGTATGAAATGGTACATGAGTTGTATATGCTTAGTCTTCGAATGGAAGGCCGAGTTCTTTGCAAGATGAATGGCACTCTCATTATCACAGTACAACCTGTTATTCTCTTGTTTCTTTCCCAATTCCTCCATAAACCTTTGTAACCAAATCATCTCTTTACTATCCTATGTAAAAGCAACATACTCTGCCTTTGTTGTTGAAAGGGCAACAACCTTTTGCAGTTTCAAAATTCAACTTACTGATGTTCAACCTCCAGTAAAAGCATACCCTATGGTGCTCCTCCTACTATATTTATCACCTTCCTTATCTGAATTAACATATCCCTGTAGAATAGTGTCTCAACCTCCAAAACATAATGCATGAGTAGCAGTACCTCTCAAATATCTGAGAATTCACTTTACTTCCTCCCAATATTCTTTACCTGGATTGTTCATATACCTTCTCACAACTCCCATTGCATGTGCAATATCTGGTCTTGTGAAAACCGTTGCATACATCAAGCTGCCAAATGTTGATGAATAAGGGACCCTAGACATGTATTCTATCTCCTCATGTGTCTTGGGACACATTTCCTTGGTTAATTTGAAATGGTTGGCCAAAGGTGTACTAACTGGTTTTGCATTCTGCATTCTAAACCTCTCCAACACCTTCTCTATGTACTCGCCTTGAGACAATGTCAATTTGTGATTTTTCTTGTCTCGTGTTATTCTCATACCAAGGATTTTCTTTGCAGCACCCAAATCAATGATCGCAAATGAATTAGATAATTTCTTCTTGAGCATATTTATATCTTGCATATTAGACCCTGCAACAAGCATGTCATCTACATATAATAGCAAGATAATATAGCTTCCATTTTCTAGCCTTTTAAAATAAACATAGTGATCAGAATGACATCTACTATAACCTAGTTCTATCATAAACCTGTCAAACTTCAAATGCCACTGCCTTGGAGCTTTCTTTAGGCCATACAAGCTCTTCTTCAACCTGCATACCAAATTTTCATTCCCTTTTACCTCATACCCCTGTGGTTGCTACATATAAATCTCTTCCTCCAAATCCCCATGGAGAAAAGTTGTTTTTACATCTAACTGTTCAAGATGTAATTCTTCTATTGCCACAAGACTTAAAATAGTCCTAATTAAAGTCATTTAAACAACAAGAGAAAATATTTCATCAAAATCTATACCTTTCTTTTGTGCAAACCCATTTACAACAAGTCTAGCCTTGTATCGCTTTTTGCCTCCATCTTCTTCCTTCAACTTGTAAACCCATTTATTCTACAATGCTTTTTTTCCTGCAGGAAACTGAACCAAATCCCAAGTCTGGTTATTTACCAGGGAATCCATGTTTATGTTTGGACAACTTCAGGAAGACATTCTCTTAGAATAATAATTAATAATATAATTATTGATTATTAAATATCATATATAATAAGTAAATGATAATAATAAATAGTTATTGATTATTCAAGGGACGCATCCTTTCATGGATGGTCACCATATGTTCCCTATATATGGAACACTCATCATTGTAATAATATATCGATCATATCTCATATGAAGGAAAAACAACATGGTATCAGAGCAAGATTGACCTTGACTCCTTCACAAGAAGGCCCAGGAAAATGAGAGTAGAGTAAAATTTTGGGAGTGTTAAATTTATGGGGTTGTTACAATCTCTATGTAAAACATATTTACTTGTTAACTCCTACCTAAATTATAGAAAGAATTCCATAAATTATGGTGGGCAGTAATTTCTAGTAAAAATGTCTAATTACCTAAATATGAGGAATGTACTGTATATTTACTTATACCTATATTTATGCAAAGAATCACATGAATTATGGAGGAAAAATTTAACAAAGACAAATTTTATGTGGATGGATTTTAACCAAATTAATCTTTGGGCAGTTACGGAGGTATTCTCCAACTATTTATAAGAAAGAAAATTTAATTTAATTTTAAATTTAATTTTTCAAAGAGACGTGTCTTTTTTGGGTCAATCTAATATTACTATAAAAAGACACTAGAAAGACACACCAATAGACACACATATTTTTTCTCTCTCACACGTGGGATAAGTTATCTAAGGAAGAGACTAAGAAGTTGAAATATTCCAAGTTACTTAGTGAGGTTCTAGTGTTTACTAAAGTAATATTGTATATCATTGGAAGTAATTACCACTTGCGAAAAATTGTGCTTGTTTAATTTAACACTAGAAAATCAAAATGGGTAGCCATATGACATCAAGTATATGATGGATGTGTGTTGGTAGCCGTATGACATTGAGTGTATGACAGATGTGTGTTGGTAGTTGTATGACATCGAGTATATGATGGATGTGTGTTGGTAGTCGTATGACATCGAGTATATGTTGGATGTGTGTTGGTAGCCATATGACATTGAGTATATGATGGATGTGTGTTAGTAGTTGTATGACATCAAGTATATGATGCATGTGCGTTGGTCATAGCAGAAGACATATTATTTGGAGGGTCACTGTATATAGTTGTGCACAAGTTAAATTGATCTCCTCTAGGAGATGCTTTTTGTTGTTCTTGTTTCTTGTTTCGGGAAGGTCACAGGTAATAGCTCTAAGAAGGAGCCATAATGACGGTTGCAAGAGGCAAAAATGAAGGGAAAGACCTTCCAACATGATATCAAGGAGATACATTTCCAGACATGATGCTTAGATACAGGAAGTCTCTAGGAGCAATGTACCTCCCAGGACGGGACCATACCAGATAGCAGAGACAGTTCCAATGATCATGGATACAGTGAGTCAAGATCGATTGTAGCACAACTATGGTAGATTCAGTAGAGGAAAACACATTATGAGACTTAGAGGGAGTAGTTCTAGCAATCCCATTACATGAATCGAGCCATGAGATGTTGAGCAAGAAAGCATGGCAGTAGTTCCAGTGTATGTAGAGGCACTCCCAGAGAGGGAGGTGGTACTACATCCAGAGGGAGAAGAGATTGAGTTACCTCCAAAGAAGGAGGAAGAGATACCTTCATTGTCAGAGGGAGAAGAGACAGAGGAGGATTCACCTCCAGCTCCAAAGGGAGTTTTGATGTTTTTCAGCTTCTTGAGACATTGGTTTCATGAGGGAACCTCGATATATCAAGTATTGTCCAAGATGAGTTAGCATGATCAACATTTACCTATGTTTATGTGGGAAAATGCATCCATGATTGCAGTGTATGTTCAGAATAGAAGTCCTCATAAGACTTTGAGTAACATGATGCCCGAGGAGACCTTCATCGGAGTGAAGCCTGAGGTTGGACACTTCAGGATATTTGGGTGTCCAGTATACATTCATGTACCCAAGGAGAAAAGGATCAAGCTAGACCCTTCACATAGAAAGGGTACATTTGTGGGGTACAATGAGTCTTCGAAGGCATACCAGATCTACATCCTTGGTCAGAGATAGATTGAGGTGAGCAGAGATGTTAACTTTGAGGAGGAGGTATCTTTTAAGAGATCTAAAGGATCTCACTTGGAGATTGATCAAATTGATCCAATTGATCTTGTTGATCCTATAGCTCTAGTTGATGTTCCCAAAGATATTGTAGTAGGTCGGAAGAGACCTACATGGGCTCATCAGAATCTGTAGGAGGTAGAAGGATATGCATCTCCTCATGGTACCTTATGAGTGAGAAATATACCTTAGATATATCCATGCTATGTCTCAACTATGAGCCACATCATTCATTTTTTAGCCCCTTCCTATTATGAGGAGGCAACTAGTCATCCAGTATGGAAAGATTTCATGATGGAGGAGTATGAATCCATCATGAAGAATGATGTGTGGGATATTGTTCCGAGACCTGAGTGGAAGTATGTAGTGACTTCCAAATGGATCTAAAAGATCAAACACACAGTTGACGGGAGCATCGAGAGGCACAGAATGAGATTTTTTTCTAGAGGATTCTCTTAGGTGGAGGGAATATATTATGAGGAGACATTTGCTTTTGTTGCTCGATACACTTCTATCTGAATGATTATTTCCCCTACATCATCCATGGGTTGGAGAGTACATCAAATGGGTTTAAAGAAAACCTTTCTCAATGGAAAGATTGAGGAAGAAGTATACATCGAGCAGCCATATGGTTTCGTGATACATGAGAAGGAGTCTCATCTGTACAGGTTGAAGAAGGCCTTGTATGGACTCAAGCAACCACCTCAAGCTTGGAATGCAAGGATTGATGGACACCTGATGATTTTTGGGCTTGATCAAAAGTGTTGTCGATCCCATCCTTTACTACAAGATTGTTAATGTTGAGTCCCTGATTTTGGTCCTCTACGTTGATGATTTATTCATCACCGGTATAGAGAGCCTTATTGATGAATGCAAGTATGTGTTGGCCTCTAAGTTTGAGATGAAGGACCTGGGTATGATGCACTAATTCTTGGGACTAGAGGTGTGGAAGAGAACTGATGAGATCTTCCTAAGTCAGGGGAAGTACACAGTTGAGATATTGAAGAAGTTTGGGATGCTAAACTTGAAGCCCGTGGCTACACCAATGGTGACAAATCTGAAGAAACTAGTGTGTCTTCTTCTGATTCTAATTAAATTGATCTGAATATGCATATACATTCGATTAGATCATTGATGTATCTGGTTAACACCAGACCAAATATTTTCTATGCAGTGAATGCACTTATCCAGTTTATGAGTCAGTCGAGATAGACACACTGGATTGTTGCAAAGCATGTGTTGAGATACCTGTGAGGCATAGTTGGACATGGTCTGAGATATACTTCTAGTATTGATATGATATGGCAGGAATATATTGACTCTGATTGGGCAGGGAGCATAGTGGATAGAAAGAGCACCTTTGGGTGTTGCTTCACTTTGGGATTTTCCATGGTTTCCTAGTGTAGCAGGAAACAAACTTATGTGTCTTTGAGAATAGCAAAAGCATAGTACATTTCATTAATTATGTCAGTCCGTGAAGCAGTGTGGCTTCACAAGATCCTTGCAAATTTATCTAAACATGTGTTGGATTCCACCATTATTCATTATGGTAACCAAAGTTGTGTGAATATCTCATAGAATCCAACGTTTCATGAAAAATTGAACCACATTGAGATCAAGTACCATTACATCCGAGACATGGAGCAAAGGAAGGAAGTACTAGTGCAGTACCTTCCTACAAATGAACGGGTTGTTGATGTTATTTCCAAACCAAGACTAAGTTTAAGTACTTCCATGGTAGACTTGGTGTGGCAGTGAATGTCTCCCTCGCTAAGAGGGAGTGTTGATGTTTGTAGCTTCCTGAGACATTCTCCAGATTGTACTCCTATGTGACTAAGTTGATTTGATCTATGATGACACTTATCTGAGAAGGGATAAGTGTGTTTGGGCTTATAGCCCAACATCCCTTGTGGAGAGAACATGAGGACATGTCAAGGGAGTTGACCTTGATGTCACACACTATGGGGAGTTGACACTAGTGTTTCTAGAGGGAGTAGCCTCTAGAAGTCCACATGGGAGTGCCATGTGTGACATACATTCTCCAGATCATACTCCTCTATGAACTGAGTTGATTTGATCTGTGAGG
Organism: Picea engelmannii; assembly: GCA_009831015.1. NCBI lineage: Eukaryota > Viridiplantae > Streptophyta > Pinopsida > Pinales > Pinaceae > Picea > Picea engelmannii. Next base: position 614,430 of record ML780674.1, read on the forward strand.
ACACTTATCCGAGAAGGGATAAATGGGACACTCATCCAAGAAGGGATAATTGTGTTTGGGCTTATAGCCCAACGTCCCTTGTGGAGATAACATTAGGACATGTCCCTTGTGGAGAGAACATGAGAACATGTCAAGGGAGTTGACCTTGACATCACACACTATGGGGAGTTGACCCTAAGTGTTCCTATAGGGAGTAGCCTCTATAATTCCACATGTGAGTGCCATGTGTGACAAACCTTTTGCTACTATGGTGATTGTGTACCACTGGCGAAGACTGTGTCTCTAGACAATAGTTGTGTACTACTATGGAAAGATACCTCCCTAGCTAAGAGGGAGTGTTGATGTTTCAACATCAGGAGGACCTTCTCCTAGATTGGGCTGCAGACCAAGAGAGATAGGTTACATTTATCATAAAGGTGCACTTGTGGTAAATGGGCCCAGACATAGTCCTTCCTTGATCATGACAAGGAATAATATGGACTCGAGGTGCTTGAAGTGCTTTCCACATGTCAGTTAGCATCAGGATGACATTCACTCATAGGTGTGTACTTGTGGTGAAAGATCCTGGTGTGGTATTTGTCTTAGTCATGGTGATTTGACAAGGAATAATAAAGACTCAATATGCTATATGCTATTACATGCAGACCCAGAGTGAGCCTAATCTTAGAGAGAGTTAATTGGCTCATAGGGAGAGCCGCATAAGGCATTTCTCCTCGGTCCATGTGGGAGAGAGACGTCTCTCAAGACTGACAAACAAGTGTCATGAATCTAGGATGAAGTTTGTATACTTCAAAGACAAGCTTGGAATGATGTAGAATGTCTCCCTTCTTGAGAGGGAGTGTTGATATTTGGAAAAAATCAGGAAGACATTCTCTTAGAATAATAATTAATAATATAATTATTGATTATTAAATATCATATATAATAAGCAAATGATAATAATAAATAGTTATTGATTATTCAAGGGACGCATCCTTTCATGGATGGTCACCATATGTTCCCTATATATAGAACACTCATCATTGTAATAATATATCGATCATATCTCATACAAAGAAAAAACAACAATCCATTTCCTCTTTCATACCTTGCTCCCACTTCTTTTTAGTGTCTACCTACATTGACTCTTCATAACATTTTGGTTCACCAGAATCAGACAACAATAAATAATACAATGAAGGAGAGTATGGTTCAGGGGGTCTACTTAACCTGGTAGATTTTCTAACAACACTTGCAGAAGTTTGAGGTACATGTTTCTCCTGTTGTTGTACATTTTGATTTTCTGGTACCTTTGGAATTTCGTTTTCAGTGATCTCATCAAGCATTGTGTATTCTAGTTTTTCTTTTTCCTGTTTCTTTCCCTGCAACTGATATTTGTACATGACCTTCTCATTGAATATGAAATCTCTACCCCTAATGATTTTGTGATTTTCATAATCCCATAAGCAATAACCAAAATCATTAACACTGTATCCAATAAAGGTACACTTCTTGGATTTTTCCTCAAGCTTTGTTCTATTTTCTTTATCAATATGGACAAATTCTTCACAATCGAAAGTCTTCAAAAAATAGTAGTTGACCTTTTTACCTTTCCATGCCTCCTCTGAAATTCCACCATCCAAAGAGCTTGAAGGTTGTTAGGATATTTAGACACTTAGGAGTTAGTTAAGATCTACTTGGTATAATATGTCATTAGGTAAAAGTGTGTTTCTTAGTGTGTTTCTTTAGTATGCATTAATATGCATTTGTAGTTAGGAAATCCAACGGTCACGATATGTTCTCGACATAGAGTGATCAGACGGTTCATACTCTCCTCGATCTTAGCATCCATTGATCAGTGTCTTAACACCCGATTGGTCCATGATATCTATTTAAAGAGCATGGAGGGTCATTTTCCGATGATCGATTGTGAGAAACTCTATTGTAAAATCTCTATGTAATCTTTTTCTTTCGTATTAATAAACTACTCCAAGTGGTTGTGTTGGTTGGGGCCGTGGATGTTTCCCGTAGGAGTTTTACCATGTGAAAACATTGGTCTGTTGATCTTTGATATGGTTATGTGAGTGGTTACTGAAGGTGTTCGTCCTCTGTTGTAATACATGTGTTTTCAAACATGGTATCAGAGCCTGTTTGAAGACCCGCTCCTGTTGTAGATCAAGATCATGAAGTCGAGTTGTCTCATCTCCATTTTCTTTCATTTCCATACATTTATGGGCTGAGAGGACTATTCCATTGCATCTTGAGCACTCGTTTCATTCAGGAACACTTTTCAGTTCACTCGAAAAGGTTTATGTTTGCCCAAGATATGGCCATTACAGTCATATTTGGAGCGAAATTGTTTGCTTATGTGAAAAGAGTTTTTTTTTAGCACACTCTCCAAGGTCGTCTTCCACAACAACAACAACCTCAATCCTCCTTATGAACATTACAATATGTTTTTCTAGACCATTTGGTTAAAACTTGCCTTATTAAGTAAGAGGTATTGAGTTCAAGTCTCTCTTTTGTTACTTTTTTGAAAAAGTTCATGCTAAAATTGTAAAGTGTATTTCACTTCAAGTATAAAAGTGAATCACTATAAGTAGCTTTAATATTTTATTTTAGAGTTATTTTGCATGTAGATTTTCTGTTATAAAGTAACTTCATTGTAAAAGTGATCCCCACTTCTTTTTATAAAAGTGGTTCACTTCATAAAGCAACTTACACTATCACATGGTCAGTTGGTTACTGTTTATACCTTTTTTTAAAAGGGCATAACTCTCCCATCGGAAGTTCATTTTCAGTGCCGTTTTTTTTTTTTTAAACCGCATAATTTTCAAGATCTTTCCATCCAGATTATCAATTTTAGTTTTTAAATCCACATTATCTGCATATTTAATATGTCTTCTACAAGTAATGTCTTGCTTACCAGCAACAACTACTTCCAATGGAAATCTCATATGGAAGATTTATTAAGAAGTAAAGGCCTATATCGGATTACCTTGGGAAAGGAAAAAGCACCCATTGATGATGATAAGAAAGAAAAATGGGATAATAGGAATGACGAAGCACGAGGACTAATCAGAATGTCCATCTCTCCTGATTTAAGGTACCACCTTCAAGAAATTGATGACCCCGAAGAAGCTTAGGACAAGACTGAATCTGTGTTTGGTAAACTCAATATTATTCAAGCACAATAGTTAGAAAATCAAATACTGACCTTGATTCCAAGTGATTTTTCTTGCCTTGGAGACTATCTATCTAACTTTAAAACACTCAGAATTTTATGTGAAGAATGTAAGATAAAAATGGATGAAGAGCATTGCATTTATCTTATTGTTTCTAAGCTAGGTAGTTCATATTATGTGTTTGTATCTACGTTTTATGCCATGAGAGAGGCTCTAGGGAAAGCTTATGAAAAACCCACCCTAGAGTCCTTTTGTTCTTCTTTGATTAGAGAGGAAGATAAGCGTATATAACTTGGAGTAATCAACACTGCAGGTACCTCTAACAAAGCCTTAGTTGCCCAGCAGAAAGATAAACCCAAGTATCCCAAGAAGCAACATCCTCGCTACAACAACAAGCAATATAAGGGTCCCAAACCTGCTCAGAAAGCTTCAGCTCCTAATGGTCACAAAGGAGAAAAATATAAAAATAAGAAGACTGACAGACATTGCAACTTTTGTGATAAATATGGTCATGATGAGTCCAAATGTTTCAAGAAGATGGAAGCTTTAGAAGCAGCGATGAAGAAGTACAACATCAGTATCGATTCTACTTCTTCTTCTTCTTCTAATGGACATGCACTTTTCGCTTCTGGTTTCTCCTTCAACACAAATTATACTTCTTCTTCTTATGAGTGGCTTATTGATTCAGGAGCATCTTATCATACGGCTAAGGATAAAGCCATATTTTCTGCTCTAAATGAATGTAACACCAAGAAAATATTTGTTGGTGATGATAGATCTCTTAGTGTTGTAGGATCTGGAATAGTTCAAGTATATAATGGTCATTTCAATGATGTATTATGTGTTCCAAGTCTTTCTTGTAACCTTCTATCAGTATATCAAATCACTCATTCAGGTGAAGGTAAAACCGTAGAGTTTTCACCTCACCAAGTTGTAATCAAGGATCTAAAAGATCTTAATCATGTTCTTGCAACTAGAATTGTTGATGATATTACCAGGTTGTACAAGTTTGAAAACTTTGGGTCATCAACTTTTTCATCAGTTTTTGTTGCTCATAGCGATGACTTGAGCAAACTTTGGCATGAGCGGTTTGGTCATCTAAACTATCGCACATTGCAACAACTATGTAATCAACAGATGGTGACTGGTTTTCCTCTTGTTTCATGCAAAGATGGTGTTTGTGCCGGTTGTGTTCTCGGCAAACATCATCGGTACAGTTTTGAAAAACATGCCTCTTGGCACATCTCGGACCCTTTACAGCTTGTTCATAGTGATTTGTGTGGTCCATTTTCTTCTCCTTCTTTTTCTGGGTGCAAGTATTTCTTAACTTTCATTGATGATTTTTCCAAACGTACTTGGGTTTACTTCTTAAAACTTAAGAGCGAAGTTTTTGACAAGCTTTTGTCCTACGAGGCCCTTGTAGAAAAGCAATCTGGACATCAAATTCAAAAGTTAAGAATAGATAATGGAGACGAATTCGTGAACAATAATTTTACAAGTTACTGCACTACACAGGGCATCCAAATGCAACACATTGTTCCATATACACCACAACAAAATGGTGTTGCTGAGAGAAAGAACCGCACATTAAAAGAAATGGCTAATTGTATGATCCAATCTAAGGGATTAAGTCTAAAGTATTGGGCAGAAGCAATCAACTATGCAAATTACATAGTCAATAGCACTCCCACAAAGGATCTTTAAAATATAACACTAGAAGAAGCTTTGACTAAAATTAAACTAGATGTAAGTCACTTATGTGTATTTGGCAGTATAGCATGGGCTCACATTCCTGATGAGAAAAGGAAAGCATTGCAACCTAAAAGTCAGAAGTGTATATTTGTTGGTTATTCTGAAGATGTCAAAGGTTATAGACTTCTTCAACCACATTGTAATGAAATTATTCTTAGAAGAGATGTTAAATTTGATGAAAATATCTTGGCCTGCAAGCCTAATTCGGTGGTTGTCCCTTCTTCAGCCTGCAAGCCATATTCGGCGTTTGTGCCTTCTTCTGTTCCTATTCCTCTGCCTGCTGACCTTCCTCCAGATGAGTCATTTGAACCTAAACAAACACCAATTCCATCGCTTCCTAGATGGATCTGTTCAACACGAGAAGCAGATGGTGATCTTGTCAATGATCCTTCAGATCATCGTCGAACACGTTAACAGTTCCAGCGAGCCTCTTCTCTTTTGGCTCAAGTTTCAGAGACTCATGATCCAGAGAAATTTTCAGAAGCTTCAGGTCATCTAGATTGGGATACAACAATGAATGAAGAGTATCAATCTTTAATGGAAAACGATACTTGGAATATTGTACCTCTTCCAAAAGGAAGAAAACTTGTCAGATGTAAATGGGTCTACAGAACTAAGTATGCATCATATGGAAGTGTTGAAAGACACAAGGGTCGTTTAGTTGCCAAAGGATTTTCCCAAGTTGAAGGAATTGACTATCATGAAACCTTTTCTCCTGTAGCCAAAATAAATTCCATCTGCCTTGTTCTTGCCCTTGTTGCCTCGCATAAATAGGAGGTCCATCAGATGGATGTTAAATCCGCCTTCTTGCATGGATATTTGCAAGAAGAAATATACATGGAACAACTTCCTGGCTATGTCCAGAATGACTCTAGCCTTGTTTGTCACCTTAAGAAATCTATTTATGGTCTCAAGCAAGCTCCCCGAGCTTAGTATGCCAAAATGGACACCTTTCTTATTGCCACTGGATTCTCTAGATGCCATTTTGATCTTAATGTTTATACCAAGAAATTAGGAATCCATCTCATAATCCTTGTCCTTTATGTTCATGGCCTTATCCTTACTGGTAGTGACTCAAAACTTTTAAACCATGTGAAAACCAGCCTTAAGAAGAAATTTGAAATGACAGACTTAGGCTTTTTGCACTATTTCCTTGGCCTCCAAGTTTTGCAAACCAATGAAGGAATTTTTCTTTCCCAGTCTAAGTATGCTTGTGACCTTCTTCGTCGCTTTCACATGGATGATTGTAAACCAACCCCTTCTCCCTTCCAGTCTAGAGTCAAGCTTACTACCACCTGTACTTCTCCTGAAGTTGATGCCACCCTGTATCATCAGTTAGTTGGTAGCCTCTTATACTTGACTCATACTTGTCCTGATCTTTCCTTTGTTGTTGTTCTTGTTGCCCGGTATATGCAAACGCCCCATGAAATCCATTGGAAAGAAGCTAAAAGGATACTTCACTATGTTTCTGGTACAGTTCAGTTCGAGATACATTATAGTTCAGGGGGGGCTCCTTTATTGGTTAGTTTCACTGATTCAGATTGGGTCGACGACCCTGACGATCAGAAGTCTACTACAGGTTATGTTTTCAGCCTTGGTTCAAGACCTGTCACTTGGGCCTATAAGAAACAACAGGATATCGCACTTTCTTCAGCAGAAGCAGAGTATCGAGCAGCAGTAAATGCAAGTTAGGAAGCCTTGTGGCTTCGACAGATCCTTTCAGAGTTTGGATTCGAGAAGTAGCATCCGACCAGCCTTTGGTGGGACAATCAAAGTGCCATTAAGTTCACAAAATACCCAGTTCAACATCAACGCAACAAGCACATCGAGCTACACATGCACTTCATCAAAAAGCTCATTCATGATCAAGTTATTGAAGTGCTCTTTTCCCTATAGAGGATCAAGTTGCAAACATTTTCACAAAGTCTCTTACAGAAGCGAAGTTTTCCGAACTTCGCTCTATGTTAGGAGTTCAGGAAGCTGTCATTAATGGGGGATAGGCTTTAATGCCTCCTTCCTTCTCCTATTGTGTCAACACCGTAAATCCTTCAATCCTATCCCAAGTTGTTGTTAAGGGGGGATGTTAGGGTATTTAGACACTTAGGAGTTAGTTAAGATCTACTTGGTCTAATATGTCGTTAGGTAAAAGTGTGGTTCTTAGTGTGTTTCTTTAGTATACATTAGTATGCATTTGTATTTAGTAAATCCGACGATCAAGATATGTTCCCGACAGAGAGTTATCTAGTGGTTCATACTCTCCTCGATCTTAACGGCCATTGATCCATGGCTTAACAGCCGATTGGTCCATGATCTCTATTTAAAGAGCATGGAGGGTCATTTGCCGATGATCGATTGTGAGAAACTCTTTTGTAAAATCTCTCTGTAATATTTTTCTTTTGCATTAATAAACTGCTCCAAGTGGTGGCATTGGCTGGGGCCGTGGATGTTTCCTTGTAGGGGTTTTACCACATGAAACATCAGTGTGTTGATCTTTGATCTAGTTATGTGAGTGGTTACTGAAGGTGTTCATCCTTTGTTGGAATACATGTGTGTTCAAACAAAGGTCCTCTGTTTATTAAGTAAACAGTAGTATCTACAACATCTTCCCAGAACTGTAAGGGAAAACCAGCATGCAATCTCATACTCCTTGCACATTCCATGATTGTCATGTTCATCCTTTCTCACATGCCATTTTCTTGTGGTGTTCCTGAAATTGTTTTATCTCTATGAATCCCATGGTATGAACAGTAATCATCAAACTCCTTGCTGCAATATTCTCCTCCATTGTATGATTTGAGAAACTTCAAACTTTTTCCTATCTCATTCTCAACCAAAGCTTTCCATTTCTTAAAAGTATCAAAAACATCATATTTTTTTCAAAAGCAATAAACCCAAGTTTTTCTAGTTGCATCATCAATAAAAGTAACATATTAACGAGAGCCACCAATAGATGATACCTGATCTGGTCCCCATACATATGTATGCACAATCTCTAACCTTTAACTCTTCTTTTCTTTTCTGACTCTAAGAAATCTGACTCTCTTTTGTTTTCCATAAACACAATGCTCACAAAAATCCAAATCAATTTGTTTAATATTTGGAAACAATTTTATTTTGTGAAGTATCTACATCCCCTTCTCACTCATGTGTCCAAGCCTATGATGCCACAGTTTTGTATTCACTCATGTAGAAGCTAAAGAGATAGAAGAGTTAGTATTACCATTAAGTAAATACAATGTACTTACCTTCTCTCCTTTTTCTATCGCCAATGAACCTTTGGTGACCTTCCACACCTTATTTGTAAATATAGATATACAAATTGGATTTTTCCTTATATATGGAAAATGTCTTACCTATTTCAACAACCACTGGTTTCCATTCCTTTGCTTTATTTTTACCTTTCCCATTCCAACAATTTTGCATGGTGCATCATCACCCAAATGAACTTGTCCAAAATCACCTTGAACATAATCTAGAAAATGTTTCCTATGGGGTGTGGCATGTAATGAAGCCCTTGAATCTACTACCCAAGACTTAGAAATATTATCTACAAAAAGAATCAAAGTATCTTGTAACACATCACCTGTTACATTTGCTTCCTGATTTTTCTCCTGATGTCCATCTTTTTGTTTCTTTGGAGCTTTGTAGTCTTTCTACAGATGTCCTTTCTTCCCATAATTCCAGCACTCTATCTTTCCCAGTCTGGATTTGGATTTTCCCTTCCTAGAATTTCTGCTGTTCTCTAAGCCCTTTCCTCTATCCTTTTGTCTTCCCTTGTTCTCCATATTTAACGCATTACCTAATGTCTCACTTGTGATTTTCCATCGCATTTCCTCGCTAAGGATAACACCAATAACATCATCAAATTTTAAAGTGTTTGAACCAGAGACAGAGTTACTTACAACCTTGACCAATCTGTCCCAGCTTTCTAGCAATGAGCACAAGATTATAAGAGCCTTAGCCTCATAATCAAAGTCCACTTTTATAGAACTTAGTTGATTAGTAACCATATTAAATTCATTTAAATGATCTGCAACAGACCCACCTTCTGACATCTTCATATTAAATAATCTCTTCATTAGAAATACCTTATTGGACATCGAGGGTTTTTCATACAGTTTATCCAATGCTTCCATTAGCTCCTTCGTTGTCTTTTCTTTCGAAATATTGAAAGCCACCGATGCTGCTAGAATCAGTTGTATCTTTCCTAGTGCCTTTATGTCAAGAACCTCCCATTCTTCGTCCTTCATGGCCATCATATTCTTTGTTATTCCACCCAATGGTAGGAATAGATCCTTCTGATATCAATAATCTTCCATTTGCATCTTCCATAACTGGTAGTTTTGGCCGTTAAATTTCTCGACCCTAAACTTTCCATCTTCCGCCATTACTCCCACTCGAACTAGGAACCCTCTTTTCATGCGAGTTACATTTCACTCGAATACCAGTTGTTAGAAAAATAGGATCGTGAAACAATAAAATAAAACAAATGTGGAAATAAAACACAGAGTATACACAATACAATAGAGACACAGATATACGTGGTTCACCTAGCGTGGGCTACGTCCACTAGAGAAATTGTCAGGTCCTTCCTTTTTATTATCCAGCAAATGAAGGGATACAACCTATAGCACAGCCTTTGTAACTTCCTCTTCATTCTCTCTCAATATACTCTCTCAGAATACAATTTTCACAATGATACATAGCATCAATACATTTCCCTCATAAAAGAAGGTTTCATTCTAGGGAAAAAAATCCTAACATAACTTCTACCTTCAGATCTTCTACCTTATAATGAATTGTCCATATTTACTATGAAATTACAATATACATTTACAAGGTCGGGGGCCCACTTTCCCCCCTAACCCCCTAGCCGGGGGGATGAGCCCCCCGGTGTGGAGGGGTGTACAGTCTCCATGGGGTATAAACATGACTGAAAACAAGGAACTATGAAACAAGAAGATAATCAGGCTCCACAACTAACAAGTCGTCACATCTCTTCTCGGAGATAAGTTGCCACCATTCTAGCAAATTCAATTCGCTCTGTATTTTATAGTTTCTATACATTTCTCTCATTAATAGAAACTGTGTATTGTTGTATCTCTATATTTCTTGCAATATATATGTGTATTTCATTGTTATACATATGCCTTAATTTGTTCTAAAAATAATCTAGATAAGTGGTATCAGAGCAGGTTGTTCCTTATTGTTTCTTAAATCATGTTCCTAACGAATTCTGGATATAGAGATTTGTGTTTCAAGCTAGTTTCTCTTTAGTACAACCTCTCTTTCCAGCCTAAGAGGTCTCATGTGGAGGAAGAAAATAGAGACGAGGGAGAAAGAGATTCTATTGCTTTGTTTCCCAAGGAAACCATCACGCGACAAAGGGATGGAATGATGGAGAATTTTTCCCAAATCCTTTGACGAATGTCGATAATAGAAAATGTGTCTTCATCAAGAAACCACTTTGGAGGTGTCTCCCCTTTCAAGGTACAAGTTTATTTTGATATTCCTGTGTTTGAAGGTTGGATAGATGTGGATGCTTTGGAAAAGTGGTTAAATATGCTAGAAGGTTATTTCTTTGTCCACCATTTTTCCCACGGGGAAAAGATCATCTATGCACTCTTTAAGGATGTCCCCCATATCAAAAATTGGTGGCAAACTTATTGTGATCAAAATTGCACAGAGGATTCTCAAATGTTTGAGGTCGAACCCACTTGGGATTTGTTTATGGATGTCATCAACAAATAGTATTTCCCTGTTGGAAACTATGATGACCAGTACATGAGATGAACCACACTACGTCAAGAGAGGGGCCAAACAGTGTTGGAGTTCACAAATATCTTCCATACCTTGTGTACCAAACTTGGTATCAAAGACTCTGAGCGGTATTTGGTTCTAAAATACTACAGGGCTCTACATAGGTACATCCAAACCGAAATGGATTTTTTGGACATCTCATCACTAGAAGTCGCTTATCAATATGTTGTCAAAAATAAACAAAAATTTAAGTAGTTGAACAAGCAGGAGTTCGGGTCTGCAAATCCGCAACAACCAAAGTATGGTAAATTCATCCCTAACTCACAAGAAAACCAACCTCAATACAACCATTCCAAGCCACAAAAAAAGAAGAGTAATGGGAAGATGAAGAAGGACACTAGAAAGTGGTGCAACTTCCAAAAAAATCGTTGGTACAACACCGATGAATGTCACTCGAAATAGTCATTGGTGGTCGAGCTCAAATAAAAAGAGTCGAGCCTCGAATCAGACTCTAATTCTGAAAATAATAAAAGGAGACAGATCATTGTTGCATAACCCACTACTACCATCGCGGCCACAACAATCCAACCATATGAACCAGAGGATCCTTAGGAGGGGGTCCCTCTTCCATTCATAGATGTGGGTGAAGGGGACCCCACTAAATTTAATTATCTACAGTGGAAGACAAAATAACCCCATCTTAGCAAATTTCATCAAGCAGTTAGATTTGTCGACAACACTATACCCGCAACCATACAACATATGGTGGCTTCGTCAAGGATGAGATCTTTGTGTCAGCCAACAATGTCGCCTTTCCTACAGCATCAATCCCTTCAAGGATGAGGTATTGTGTGATGTTAACCCACTAGAAGTAAGTGATGTTCTATTAGGCCAACCATATATGTGGAAGCATCATGTTATTCATGAGTCTCGACCCCATAGTGTCATTGTTACTCTTGGGAGTCAACTCTACAGGATACCAAAGGTAGTTCCGACTATTGTCCCAGAAAAAAAAATGTCACAAAGTAATCTCTCATAACAAAAATTTTATCCTCTTCATAATCTAGTCAGAAGGTGAACAGAAGGACACTGCAACCATTGTTGCCTCAACCCAAGACCATTATATTCATCAAAAGAAGATCAACAAGATTGTAGAAGATCACACATATATTCTTACTTCACCTACGGGGATGCCTCCACACTACCCTATCAAGAAAAATTATAACAGAGACCTTCATGTTCTTCATGTTCCATATTCACTGACATATTTGTCCCACACTCAGACCGAAGTAGATCGTGCAGCTATATTGGGTGAATGGATCAAACCCCTCCAGTAACAGGTTTATAACAACCTTCAACAAGCTCAATGGGACAACTTTTTCAACAAGGCAAGCAACTCACCAAGGTTTAGATCTAGCAAAAACTTCCCTGGTAACTTAATGAAATGAAGACCATTACTTCCTAAGGAGGGAGGAATGATCCAGGCGGATGTCGATGGCCACACAGCTATTCCACTATCTCAAAGAACATTTTTCCATTTTGGCAGTTTTTTATAGTTTTCCAGGTCCCAAATGTTGGAATACTGAGAGGGGGGGCTGAATTAGTATGAGCACTTTATACCACTTTTAACCACAATATATATTCTTTAACTTTAACAACAATTTTTAGCAGTTTATCATCAATGTATCATCCATGTTTCCATTCAATATATCATGAGCATATAATCATAAGCAAAATCACATCAACAAAGAACATCAAATACATAGTTGATCCAAAATTGATCTTTTAAAGACTATGGTTAAGTTTATGCATGAGTTGATTTACCATTTAGGAATTAAGAGAAGAAGAAGATTTTAGTGAATGAATGTTGTATCCATCATAAAGAATGTAGAACAGAAAGTAAACATCAAGAACAACAAACCAAAACACCAAATATTGTTAACAGAGTTCGGCACAAATCTGCCTACGTCTTTGGGCCTTTGTCTTCAGTGGGAGGCTTCTTATTAATCCTTAATGCTTAAAAAAAATACCAAGTTAGGCTTACATAACAACTCCTAAAACCACCTTTCAGATCTACAACTTATGGACAGAAACAAACATCACCAATAGTTGCAACTGGTAATTCTGAGACTTTTGAGTATGAACTCGGCTGTGTTTGGCTCGACATCTTGGGCTCTAGAGGAACTTTTCTGTTCAGCTACTCAGATGCAAAAACAAAAGCCATAATTGAACTCCCCTCAAAATTCTGCAACTTTTGAGTATAAAGACGACTTGATTCTGAACAGGCCCTCAAGTACTCCCCTCAGTACGAATCCCAATGTTGCACCCTCTCAGATATGTACATTTTGTACAGTGTCGAACTGCGTACCAATTTTTTTTTATCGATTTTAGTGCATAGATAAATAATCTAGACTCCACCAAATTTAGCTACAGTTAGCCAAACTTAGCGAGATTTCTCCATATTTGGAGGATTATCGCCAGATTTGGTGGTAACTGCTAGATTTGGCAGAACCGCCAAACCACTTTGACCTTCTAGAAGGTGACACATGGAGCCTTCTCATTGGTCCATGTTTCACCTCGTCATTGGCCTGAGCCACTTCAGCATGCCACATCAGCTGCCATGTCAACCTACTCAGTTAGTCACCACGTCAGCATCTGTACTGCCATGTCATCCTTCCATGTCGGCTACCACGTCATCGTCTGTACAGTTCCATGTCATCATCTGTATAGTGCCACATCATCATCCATACAATGCCATGCCATTGTCCATACAGTGCCACATCATCGTCTTTATAGCCATGTGTCACCTCCATATAGTGCCATGTCATCGTATTACAATGCCACATCATCATTCGTACATCCACGTGTCACCATGTCAGCATCTGTATCACCATGTGTCACCTCCATATAGTGCCACGTGTCACTTCTGTACCGTGCCAACTCAGCCCAAAAATGCCAATAAAGACTGACACGTGTCAAATCCTGGTGTTGCCACATCACCCTATTGAAGTCATCATGACATACTGCTGACATCATCTTTCGCGTCAGATGTAATCCATGTCAGTTGTACGACCTTTGACTAATTGACTTTGACCTTTGACTTTTTGCCTGTTTGAGAAAAAGTTATGAACGTGAAAACTTTTGCATACGGTGTCCATTTTCATAAAATATATATATATATGGTCAGAATCAGCATGACGAGCCATACACAATGGGGTTGGTTTCGTCTGATTCTGAGAACTTTGAAATTTTGGTTTTCCTAGATCCATTTTGGATCAACAATACACCAGTATTTACGTGGAAACCCAAATGGGAGAAAACCACGGATTGCTTTCTTATATATATCAAGAATTCATTCATAGGAAGCACCAACTTCCAAATTCTCCAACTGCAATTGGAAGGAGGCTCCAACCCCCTATTCTCAGGCTCCAACCTGAAGGAAGCTACAACTCTCTGAATTATCTGGCTCCAACCTGAAGGAAGCTACAACTCTCTGAATTCTCTAGCTCCAACCAATAGGAGGCTAAAACCCCTTGATTCTCAGGCTCCAACCTGAAGGAAGCTACAACTCCCTAATTTTTTGGCTCCAACTGGAAGGAGGATACAACCCCCTTTCCTTGCCCCGTCATGTTTCCCTGAAATATAAGTGTAGACCAACTATCACTACCACAATCACTACCAATGTCACTACCATTGTCACGGTCATTATCACTGCCTCTGTCACATCAACCTATAACCTATCATTGTATCCAACCTGTCACATCATCCTTTCATTGATCAACATGTCCAATCTATCACTGTCACCGATACTCAACCAGATCATCTCACATGGATCATACACCAAGGACACTTGTCAACTAGATGTCCAACATCACCAACACATGCCTCTACCAAGCATGTACCAAGATCACCAACATACCATCACAGGGTATGTGTCTCAACCATGTACCAAATCATGTACCAAACCATCAACCTGTACTATACCAAGCATCAACCGTGTACGTGTACCACAACCTGTACCACAACAAGTGCATCAACCATGCACCAACACCTGTACCAAGATGTGCATCAACCATGCACCAGAATTGTGCCAAACCGTGCATCAACCATGCACATCAATAATGTACATCAACACCTGTACCATACCATGTATCAACCATGTACTACACCAAGTACATCAACCATGCACAATGCATCAATGTCACCAAGGAATGCCTCATAAATATACCAAAAATGTATCTCAAACAATGTGCCCAATATTCTAGATACTCCTCAAACCATGTGCCTCAAACATATACCATATCACTCATGATATGTCTCAATCATTCCATACACCATGTACCATAAGATATCAACAATGAATCTCCTCAACAAAGTACCAAGGAATGTGCCTCATACATATGCCAATACAAATATGTGCCTCTAACAATGAGCCATAACATCCATGTACCAAGTACCAAGAATATGTGTCAAGCATGTATCAATATCACCTCAACCATATGCAACCATGTACCATGTACCACAAGGGTTCCAAGACATGCCTTAACCATGTGCCATACCATCCATGAAACAAGCCTCAAACAAATACATAAAAGACATACCTTTACTCATGAAAACCTAAAGCATACCATCTCAAACCCTGTAACACATGTGTTGTACCATCAAACCTTGTTGCAACTCAACCAAACATTCTTCTTCAAAACTTTTCCTCAAATCCGTGACCTATCCTCCTACTGTTGCCGGATGTACGCAACTTGGCCTCCTACTGTCGACGGATATATGTGACATGGCCTTCTGTAGTCCACATATAACCTCAAAAAACTAGGGTTACCAATTTTCTGCAACTCTGAAACTTTCACTTCTTCAAACCTTCATTGCCTCAAACATGATACATCAGATTCAACCTCAGATTCACTAATAGATTTTTCAAAAGATAAACCCTAACATTCACAATACAAATATTCAAGGAGAGACTCTTTCTCCTCTCCAGGTCCCACCACCCTCACGCTCTGGACATCTTTCACTCCTTGCTTTCTGACGCGTGGTCCCTCCTTGGACCTCATGGCTCCTTATTAGTACCTCCCCTTCTCTCTCACACACCCCATATTTTCACTTCTTACCTTCTACACATTTGATTCACAGCCCCCCATTACTCTCTAATGCCTCCTCCTACTGCCATGGCGTCCTCATTTGCAATCTCCTCTACGGATGAGAATTCTAGTTTGTGGAAAACCCATATCACATTTATTCTCAAGTGTGCAAATGGTAACTACTCGCCGTATTTGTGGATTATGCATTGTCTTCCCTCATAGATGTATTTGCAATTCAACTTCGAGTTTCATGTTTTTGTGCTTCTGACTCCTCCTGTCATCATGTGGAGGCAATCCAGAGCCCCCTGTTCCTGTCCTTCCTGTGCTACTAAGGAGCTTTGAGACAAAATTTAGGATTTGAAAGTTGTAGTCAAAAACTCAGGGGAAAGAATGGATTCGCGACTCTGGGAACTCCAAACGAAAAATCAGGAACTCGGACGTCACACCATAAATATTCAGAACCAACTACAGTCACAGGAACACGGGCATAACCAAGAGCTCACGATGTTCTTTGTGGGGTCAATAGAAACACCAAGCATATCAGCCTACTTAGCCAACAATTGGGAAACCCTCTTGGTCATCCTCAACACCCTGCAAATTCAATCGAATCAATAAATTCAAGGCTTCCTTCAACCTTCCATTCAGAAGATGACAATAAAAAAATCCAGGCTCCTCTTGAACCAACGCTGGCTGCAGCAAGGCACAATCCAGAAGATGTAATTCCACCGCCAGTAGCAATTCAAGCAAATCTCTAGGAAGTTGCAGAAGCATCTCATCATATCTAGTCAGGTTTATATACATGGTTTACAAATTTTTGTTTATGTTGTCTACATATGTTGCCATTTTTGCATGGCATCCCAGCAGTTCTTTTTGGAGCATTTTTAAGCTCACCATTAGAATGCAACAGTATTCTCAAAGAACATTTTGGTCATAGTCTAAAGAATCAACTTTTTTTTGCGTCTATGTAATGTGCTTTGTCACAAACTCTTTTTTAATATAAATCTCTAACCATTCTTGTTAAAAATAAGAGACTCTTTGAGGTGTATTTATACTAATGCTAGGTAGCCTCTTTCCTTATTTTAGGGGTTTCTTGTTACACCCACTTTACCCTTTTACCAACACTTGTAACCAACTAGGGGCTTCTTGACCACTCTTTGGGGCTTCCAAATTTACAATGCCATATCTTCCTAACCATGAGGAACCATGTGTCATTCCACATATCACCGGAAACGACACGATGAGTATTGTCCATCTATGGGTATCTTACCTACATTTTCATTTTTCTTCATGTCCATATTCCTCAACAAACTTCGAGTTCCATAACCACACTTCCAGGCCTTCATGTAGACTTCATCAAATGTATCCATCACATATGATGACATCAACTAACTCACAATCAAGCTCAATCATACATATTATAACCAATTGTCCAACGATATCGTCCACATCTTTGGGGATTCCAAACTTCTCCAAGGGTTGACATCAATCTCGAAGATCTCTCTCCAAGGGTTGAAATCAATCTTGAATATCACTCTCCAAGGGTTGACATTAACGACAACCAACTATCCAAACCAATTGTCTAACACCAAAATTTTGGGGTCGTTTTGAGGCCCTAAACGATATTTTGTTGGAATTTTGGGGGGTCGGAAGTTCAAAATGGCATGCCCTTACCCTTGGCGGAAGTTTTACTCCTCGGCTATACCTTTCCAATGAGGTATCGAATGCCCCAAATAGAGATCGTATGCAAAATTTATGCCCTCATAAATTGATGTATCAACTACCCCCATTAGGGCCCACAAACCTTTTGGTGTTTCATCTTCCGGGGTTAGGATTTTGAATGTTTAGGGTTTTCTCATTTCTGCTTTATGTTAAAAAGGATTTTGGAACGTCATGGTATAAACACATCTTGTGAATGAGTGTAGCCATCACATCTATTCTCAGATATAAGTTGCCACCATTCTAGTGAGTTTAGTTCGCTTTGTATTTTACATTTATGTCCATTTATCTCATTAATATAAATTGTGTATTGTTGTATCTATGTATTTCTTGCAATATCTCTCTACATTTCATTGTTTTATCTTTTCCTTCATTTCTTTCTCAAAATAATCTAGATCAATGGTTTCAAAGAAGGTTTCTCCTTGTCGTTTCTTAGTGCATTTCCCCCCGACAAGCTCAGGATAAAGAGAGTTAGTTCTCAATCTAGTTTATATTGAGGACAAGTGCTCTTGCCATCCCAAGCAACCTCCCATGGAAGAAGAAAAGAAATACGAGGGAGCATTAGATTCTATTAATATGTTTCTTGAGGACTCCCTAACACAAAAGAGGGATGAAATGATGGATAATTTTTCCCAAATCCTTCGACGAATGTCGATAACAACAAATGCATATTCATCAAGCAACCACTTTGGAGGCACCACCCCTTTCAAGGTACAAGTTAATTTTGATATGCATGTGTTTGAAGGTAGAATATATGCAGATGCATTGGAAAATTGGTTAAATATGCTAGAAGGTTATTTCTATGTCCACCATTTTTTCAATAGGGAAACGATCACCTTTGTGCTCCTTAAGGTTGTCCCCCATGTCAAAAATTGGTGGGAAACTTACTGTGAGAAAAATTCCTTAGGGTATGGAATGTTTGAGGCCAAACCCACTTGGGATTTTTTTATGGATGTCATCAAGGAATAGTATTACCCTATTGGAAACTATGACTATCAGTACATGAGATGGACCACACTGTGTCAAGAAAGGGGCCAAACAGTGTCAAATTTCACAAATATCTTCCATACCTTGCGTACCAAGTTGGGTATCAAATACTCAGACTGGCATCTGGTTCAAAAAAATTGTGGGGCTCTACACAAGTACATATAAACCGAAATGGATTTTTTGGACATCTCATCATTGGGAGTCGCTTATCGATATGTTGTCAAAATCGAGCATAAATTTAAGCAACAAAACAAGTGGGAGTTCAGGTCTGCAAATATGCAACAACCAAAGTATGGTAAGGGCAGCCCTATCTCAAAAAATAGCCAACCTCATGACAACCATTGCAAGCCGCAGAAAAACAAGGGTAACAGGAAGATGAAGAAGGACACTGGAAAGTGGTGCAACTTCCACAAATGTCGATCAAAATTGTCATTGGTAGTCAAGATCAAAGAAACAAACTTGAGCCCCGACTTGGACTCTGATTCAGAAAATAATAAAAGGAGACAAATTATCAATTCAGAACCCACTAATACCATCGCAACCACAACAATCCAACCAGAAGAACCATAGGATCTCGAGGAGGAGGAGTGCCTCTTCCATTCACAGATGTGGGTGAAGGGGACGCCACTAAATTTCATTGTTGATAGAAGAATCCAAAAGAACATCATCTCAAAAAAGGTCGTCAATCAGTTAGATTTTCCAAACACACCTGCATCCATACAACATCAGGTGGCTTCACCAAGGACGAGATCTTCACTTCAACCAACAGTGTCATCTGTCCTACAACATAAAGCCCTTCAAGGATGATGTATTGTGTGATGTTGTCCCATTGGAAGTCTGTGATGTTTTGTTAGGCCAACCATATATGTGGAAGCTTCATTTTACTTATGAGTCCCGACCCCATAGTGTCATTGTTACTCTGGTGGGTCACCTCTACATGATACCAGAGGTAGTTCCAACTATTGTCCCGGAAAAACAGTGCTACAAATTAATCTCTCATACCAAAAAGTTTATCCTCTTCACAATCTAGTCAGAAGGTGAACAGAAGGACACTACAACCATTTTCACCTTGGACCAAGACCCTTCTATTCTATAGAAATAGATCAACAAGATTGTAGAAGGGCACACATATATTCTTAATTCACCTATGGGGATGCATCACACTGACCAATCAAGTAAAATTATAACAGAGACCTTCATATTATTCATGTTGCATCTTAACCGGCAGAGTCCTCCCACACTCAGACCGAGTCAGATCATGCAGCTAGATTGGTTGAATGGATCCAACCTCTCCAACAATAGGTTCATGACAACATTCAACAAGCTAAGTAGGACAAATTCTTCAGCAAGGCAAGCAGCTCACAAAGGTTCAGATCCAGCAAATGCTTCCCTAGGAACTTGAAGAAATGGAGACCATTGCTTCCTAAGGGGGGAGGAATTATCTAGGAGGATTTCGATGGACACCCAGCTATTCCACTATCTCAAAGAACATTTTTTCATTTTGGTAGCTTTTTATAGTTTTCCAGATCCCAAAATTTTGGGGTCATTTTGAGGCCCTAAACGATGTTTTATTGGACTTTTGGGGGGAAGGAGTTGAAAACGACATGCCCTTAACCCCAATGTAAGTTTTACTCCTCAGATAGATCGTTCAAACGAGGTATCGAATGCCCCAAATAGATATTGTATGCAAAAGTTATGCCCTCGAGAAGTTGACGTATCAACTACCCCCATCAGGTCCCACAAACCTTTTGGCGTTTCATCTCTCGGGGTTATGATTTTGAATGTTTAGGGTTTCCTCATTTCTTCTTTATGTTAAAAAGGAATTTGGAGCCTCATGGTAAACACATCTTCTTGCGAATTAGTGTATCCATCAAATCTCTTCTCAGAAATAATTTTCCACCATTCTAGCAAGTTTAGTTCACTCTGTATTTTAACGTTTATGTACATTTATCTCATTAATAGAAATTGTGTATTGTTGTGTCTCTGTATTTCTTGCAATATCTCTGTGCATTTCATTGTTATATATTTGTCTTAATTTTTTTCTTAAAATAATCTAGATCAGTGGTATCAGAGAAGGTTGTTCCTTGTCATTTATTAGTGCATGTCCTCGACGACGTCAGGATATAGAAAGTTGGGTCTCGAGCTAGTTTCTCTTGATGACAAGCGCTTTTTCCAGTCCAAGCAGCCTCCCATGGCGGAAGAAAAGAGAGACGAGGGAGCAGGAGATTCTATTAATATATTTCTTGAGGAATCCCTCACATGAAAGAGGGACAAAATGATGGATATTTTTTCCCAAATCCTTCGATGACTATCGATAATAGTAGACGCATATTCATCAGGCATCCACTTTGGAGGCACCTCCCCTTTCAAGGTATAAGTTAATTTTTATATTCATGTGTTTGATGGTAGGATAGATGCACATGCTTTGGAAAATTGGTTAAATATGATAGAAGTTTATTTCTATGTCCATCATTTTTCCGACAGGGAAAATATCACCTTTATGCTCCTTAAGGTTGTTCCCCATGTCAAAAATTGGTGGGAAACTTGTTGTGAAAAACATTCCACAGGATCTGGAATGTTTGAGGCGGAACCCACTTAGGATTTTTTATGGATTCCATCAAGGAATAATATTACCCTATTAGAAAGGCCTTTGGAGCCTCATGGTAAAAAAATATTCTTGCGAATGAGCATAGTCATCACATCTCTTCTCATATATAAGTTGCCACCATTCTAGTGATTCCAGTTCGCTCTGTATTTTACAGTTTTTGTACATTTCTCTCATTAATAGAAATTGTGTATTGACGTATCTCTATATTTCTTGCAATATCTCTGTGTATTTCATTTTTATATCTCTACCTTCATTTTGTTCTCAAAATAATATGGATCAGTGGTATCATAGCAGACTACTCCTTGTTATTTCTTAGTGCATGTCCCCAACGAGGTTAGGATATAGAGAGTTGGGTTTCGATCTAGTTTATCTTGAGGAAAACCACTCTCACCATCCCAAGCAACCTCCCATAGTGGAAGAAAAGAGAGATGAGGGAGCAGGAGAATCTATTAATCTGTTGCTCGAGGAACCCCTCATGCAATAGAGGGACGAAATGATGGACAATTTTTCCCAAATCATTCGATGATTGTCGATAACAGGAGACACATATTCATCAAGTGGCCACTTTGGAAGCACTTCCCCTTTCAAGGTACAAGTTAATTTTTATATTCATGTGTTTGAAGGTCGGATAGATGCGGATGCTTTGGAAAAGTGGTTAAATATGCTAGAAGGTTATTTATTTTTCCATCATTTTTTTGACAGGGAAAAGATCACCTTTGCGCTCCTTAAGGTTGTCCCCCATGTCAAAAATTGGTGGGAAACTTACTGTGAGAAAAATTCCATAGACGACTCTGGAAGGTTTGAGGCCAAATCCACTTGGGAATTTTTTATGGATTCCATCAAGGAATAGTATTACCCTATTGGAAACTATGACAACCAGTACATGAGATGGACCACACTATGTCAAGAGAGGGGCCAAACAGTGTCGGAGTTCACAAATATCTTCCATACCTTGTGCATAAAGTTTGGTATCAAAGAATTCGAGCGACATTTGGTTCTAAAATACCACAGAGCTCTACATAGGTACATCCAAACCGAAATGGATTTTTTGGATATCTCATCACATGGAGCCACTGATAGATATGTTTTCAAAATTGAATAGAAAATTAAGCAACAGAAAAAGTGGGAGTTCGGGTATGCAAATCCGCAAAAACCAAAGTATGGTAAAGGTGGCCTTAACTCACAAAAAATCCAACCTCAAGACAACCATTCCAATTCATAGAAAAAGAAGGGTAACGGGAATATGAAGAAGGACATTGGAAAGTGGTGTGACTTCCACAAAATCCCTTGGCACAACACTGATGAATGTCTCTCAAAACAGTCATTGGTAGTCGAGCTCAAAGAAACAAAGTTGAGCCCCAACTCATACTCTGATTCAGAAAATAATAAAAGGAGACAGATCATTGTTACAAAACCCACTGCTACCATTACGACCACAACAATCCAACCAGAAGAACCAGAGGATCCTAAGGAGGGGGAGAGCCTCTTCAATTCACAGATGTAGGTGAAGGGGACTCCATTAAATTTCATTGTTGATAGAAGAAACAAAAATAACCTCATATCAACAAAGGTCATCAAGCATTTGGATTTGCCGACACCACCACACCCGCAGCCATTCAACATCGGGTGGCTTTGTCAAGGATGAGATATTTGTGTCAGCCAGTAGTGTCATTTGTCTTATGACATCGGGCCCTTCAAGGATGAGATATTGTATGATGTTTCCCCACTGGAAGTCTATGATGTTATGTTAGGCCATCTGTATATGTGGAAGCAACATGTTATTTATGAGTCTCGACCCAGTAGTCTCATTGTTACTCTGGGGGGTCAGCTCTAGCGGATACCATAGGTAGTTCTGAATATTGTCTAGGAAAAACAATGCCACAAAGTAATCTCTCATACCTCAAAGTTTAGCCTCTTCATGATTCGGTCAAAAGGTGAACAAAGGGATACTACAACAATTGTCACCTCAGCCCAAGACCCTTCTATTCGCTAGAAGTAGATCAATAAGATTGTAGAAGAGCACATATATATTCTTACTTCACCTACGAGGATGCCTCCACACTGCCCAGTCAAGAAAATTTATAACAGATCCCTTCATATTATTCATGTTTCATATTCACCAACAGATTCTTCCCACACTCAGACTGAGGCATATCATGCATCTCACCAAGGTTCAAGTCAGGAAGATCATGCAGCTCAGCGAGGAAAGCATCTCACCAAGGTTCAGATCCAACAAAATATTTGTTCGGAACTTGACATAATGGAGACCATTTATTCCTAGGGGGGGGGTGGGGGGCATGATCTAGATGGATATCAGTGGCCACCCACCTATTCCACTGGCTCAAAGAATAGTTTTCCATTTTGGCGGTTTTTTACAGTTTTTTAGGTCCTAAATTTTCAGGACCGTTTTGAGGCCCTAAACGACATTTTTTGGACTTATGGGGGGGCAGGGGTTGCCAACGGCATAATTTTCCTCTACTAGAATTTTTACTCCTTGGATATACCTTTTTGATGAGGTATCAAACGTCCCAAACGAAGATTGTATGCAAAATTTACGCCTTCACGGAGTTGACGTATCAATTACCCCCATCAGGGCCCACAAACCTTTTGGTGTTTCACCTCTTGGGGTTAGGTTTTTAGATGTTTAGGGTTTTCTGATTTATACTTTATGTTAAAAAAGCCTTTGGATCCTCATGGTAAACACATCTTCTTTTGAATGAGTGTAGTTGTCACATTTCTTCTCAAAGATAAGTCGTCACCATCCTAACGAGTTCAGTTCCTTCTGTATTTTACAGTTTCTGTACATTATTCTCGTTAATAGAAATTGTGTATTTTTGTAACTTTGTATTTCTTGCAATATATCTATGTATTTCATTGTTATATCTCTGCCTTCATTTCATCCTCAAAATAATATGGATCAGGATGGGATTGAGAGTTTGAATCCATTTAACCAAATTGAATTTGGATTTCTCATCCAACTTACCCCCTTTCTACAATAACGTCCTTATGATTTTTTTGACTTCATTCAAAAAAGATGCGATGGACACGATCATTGAGTGGAGGAAGATTAGGTACGTTGATAAAATAGATTTAATACGGACTAAATGGAAGTTGGTATTTACCCACTTGAATGCCCATGATGAGATTTTATTTTAATTTCACATTATAGGGATATCCTCTTGTTTCTGAAAGGAGAGTGCAATTTGTGTTCTTGGATATTTCATTACTATAATACAAAGTTGTAAGATTGCAGCTTTACATCACAGAGCCTTGTCAAGGTTGTCTGATAAATATTTTCTCCATCATGCATCATGTTTGTGTCACTTTTTTTTGTCATTGTATGATGAAAATGTGCAAGAAACAAAATGACACAAGATTGAGTTTTGCATTGTTTTATCCCAACATTTTGGTTTTAAGTGACTTTCAAGTCACTTTTTAAATTTCATTTTGAATTTTCCTTGTTTGAAGCTTACAAAGAATTGTTGCTTAAAGATTGTGGAGATCATTTGGGTCTAGTAGAGATTTCTTGGGTCCCCCATTGGATGAAAGGCAATAATATCCCATTATTTTTGTTTTTTCCAAGTCTTTTCTTCTAGTTTGTATAGTTTACTATGTTTGATATGATTTTTTTGTTTTTTTTAAGGGGTTTAGAACTTATTGAAGGAATGTTATTTTAGTGTAGAGTTCAATAGTTTACAAAAATAGAAAATGAAAAAAAAAAGGATTTTAGAGGATCGAGTTAATCTCTTCCTCCTCCTCCTTTCTTCTCTTTATTTCTCTTCCTGGTTTTCCTCAAATCCTCCTTACTCTTCCTCTTTTTCCCAATAATTTTTTCTCTTCCACTTTATTTCCTCCTCCTCCCTTATACTTTTTCTTCTTCTTCTCCTCATCATATTTTTCAACTCCTCCTTCCTTTGTTTCTTCTTATTCTTCTCCCCATCTTCCTCTTATTCTTCCCCTCCTTCCTCTTCCTATTTTTCCCCAAACACTCCTTCCTTCTTTCCTGAAATCCTCCTTCCTCTTCCTCTTTTTCCTTAAATAATCCTCCTTCCTCTTACACTTTGTCTCCTTCCTCTCCTTATTTTTTTCTTTCTCTTCCTCTTCTTATCCTCCTCTTTCTTTTCAACTCTTCCTTCCTCTCTTCTTCTTTGATCTCCCTTCTTCCTCTAGTTCTTCTTCCCCTCCTTATTCCTCCTCACACCATCTTCCTCTTATTCTTCCCCTTTTCCCCTCCTTCCTTCTTTATTTTCTTCTTCCTCTTCCACATTCTTTCCTTCCATCTTATCTTCCCTCCTTTCCCTCCTCTTCTCTTCTCTCCCCATTTTTCCCTGTCCACTTCTCTCTCGTTTCTTCCTTGAGGCTTGTACAATACCCAAGGTTATGTTTTTTCATATGAAAGAGTTGTTTTTTGAATAAAATAACAATGGACAAAATTACATCCTAACTATATCTCTATGTATTAGGGATTATGTTATTTCTCTACACTCTATTTTGGTTATTGCATTTATATCTTAACTATTTTTCATCGGGTCTTGAATTATGTTATAATTATGTACTTACCTTGTTATGTATATTGTTGGCACATGGGATGACCCATGGTTCATCTCCAAGAGCGCACCAACAAGCCCTAGCTACTGGCCCTTTCGGCAGCACCTGCGAAGCAGATGCAGTCTCACCCGAAGCAGCTATGAGGGGGTTGCAGGACAAAGATGTCTACAACCAGGGTAATATCAAGTGGTTCTTATTACAATGGTAACATAACATGCATCTATCATTCAAATAGCTAGATCTATCCTTCACAGCTATAGATCTTATCTAATACAATAATGCAGATAACAATATAACAACATCAGAGCTCAAAGCATCAATCACACACACAACAACAGATGTACGTGGTTCACCCTCTCTCTAGGGATACGTCCACAGAACTGTGCTTCTGATATATTAAGATAAAGCTTACAGTTATGATCTGTGCTCTTGGCCAGCAGATCCTCTCTTCTCCATCTCTCTTCCTCTCTCCCTTTCTGCGCACCCAGCTGCAGGACTTGATCTTCATACCTAGCTGATGCTATTAACCTCCGTTTGTCCGCCGCTTGCTTCCTTCCCGCTTCTGCAAAACACTACCCAAACCGTTCCTCCCTGCCAACTAGGTAGCTCTCTAGCTCCAGGATATCAACGGATATCCTGGCCCCCGTGCCCAAAACCCCCAGCAACCCCGGTGCACTGAAACAATCTCACTCCCCAAATTTTCACTTCTCTCTGCAATACTCCCAGCTCCCAAAATCCATCCCCAACTCCCGTAGAATGACCTCTCGTCCCCCTCCTTTCCCTCCTTATTCCTCCTTTCACCGACTTCCCTGCCTCATTTACTCCCTACCTAACTCATTTATTACCTTCTTATCCTCCCGCCCTTAATGCCCCTTATCCCTCCTTTATTATTTTATCCTCATGTATTTAATATGTTATCCCTTGTTGGATACGTAAATT
>ML780674.1:655293-668326 GCA_009831015.1 Picea engelmannii
ACTTTAACTTTAAAACAAAAAACAAACATAAATCAAAACAAAATATATTAAAAAAAATACAAAAACCAAATTAACACTACCCTAAGTCTACCCACCCAAATCTCTCGTACACTCATCACATCATATATCAAAATCAACGAATGAGAAAAATTCTGGACCCCCCCTCACCATTCGATGTTTAATGAGAGGGGGGGTCCGGAATGGGTGTATACCAAAACCACCCCCTATACAAGTGTCAGCTCCACATTCCAGCGGACCCCCCCCCCCCTAAAACCGCTTACCACCTCAGGGGGGTCCGTAATACCACCCATCCCGAAAAAAAAACACTTTCCTCATTTTTCGCCATTTTTGCCTATTTCGGTACGTCTTCTTTCAAAACGGATTCTGGGAAAATGACGACGTATTTTCAAAATCCTAGAGAGGTTTTTTCTTAGCACGAGCTGAAGAACAAAACCCTCTCTCAGTTTTTGCACCGGTTCCACGAGCAGGGAGAATCAAAGCCATCTTAGAGGCCCTTTTTCTCCATATTTTCACTTTTCCGTTACAGTCCTGATTTTGCGGGAGCTGTTACGGCCAGCTGGAGGCGAATTTGGCGAAACCGAAGGAGGTTTTTGTCCAGAACATGCCCATATACAATAAATTCCTTCATTTTTTCCCCAGGTGTCAGCGTTGAAGAGAAAAAGATGTTTGTTCGGACCCCTTTTTCACATAAATTAGGCCTGTCTTTCATGGTGGACATTTCCAGATTTTTGGGGATTTATGGCTATTTTTGGCCAAGGAGGTTGAAAACAACTTCCGAAACTTATGGGGAGGTCTATCCTATTTATTCAAAGGATTTTTATGTAAAGAGGTTCGACCTGGAGGTACCAGAGAGGGGAAGATAATCTAGAAGCACTTTTTGTTTTGTCAAGATGATCAACGGGTTGAAGTGATTTGGAATGAATATTAAGACACTGGATTTCCAGATTCTTGTGTCATGATTCGTGGTGAAGTTTTCTGATGTAAACTGTTATTTTCATGTTTTTCTCATATTGTTTTCTTCCATCATTGTTTATAAGAAAAATATAATCGGGATTTGTCTTGTACACCCTCATTTGGCTTAAAGCAATGTTTATGTTTTCTTCTGCAAATTGAATGTAGAATTCAGATGAACGCTACTCTGCATTTGAGATGATTCTTAACCCATTCTTCTTTTCCATCTTACAAAATATTGAGATCCACTGTCATGGTTGCCTTGCCTGGTTACCAATGTTCTTAGTTATTTATTCATTCATCAATTTTAACTTGTTGACTACATTCTGCCCAATGGCCTTTTCCTCTGTTGTCAACCAAACCCTCATCTAAATATTTCAAAAAACCCCAACCCCATACTTTCATAGCTAGCCTAACATCTATTCCATACAAAACAAGTTAAAGCGAATAGAGAGATCCCTCTCTGAGTCTTGGAGGGCTAGATCCAAGACTCGAAGTAGTTTTGATGTTGCCTCTGTGACTGCCATCACAGCCTTGGGAAAATTACAGAGTGCTAACATGTCCAACCAAACTAACAGTCTTTCTTTAATAACCTCTCCATTGGCGTAGTAATCTGAGCATATCCTTTGATAAATTTCCTGTAATAGCCAGTATGTCCTAGCGCAGTGCACAGTTGTTTGACTGATGTAGGTGGTGGTAAATCAACTATAATTGCAATTTTGGATGGATCCACCCACAATCCTTGCTTGCATACAATATGACCTAATAATACTCCAAATGGTGAGAAGAAGATGCACTTCTTCAAATTCAAATCAATTTGACACTGCCTGCATTTATCCAGCATTAGCCTTAGACATTCAATATGATTTTTCAACAAACTAAAAATAGTCTAGTCATCAAAGTATGCTTCTAAAAACTTATGAAAAAATTATTTGAATGCTTCAACCACTACCCTGGAAAAGATGGTTGGGGAATTCTTCAGTCCAAATGGCATTACTGTATATTGGTAGGATCCCCACTCTATGTCAAACGTAGTCTTATCACGTTCCTCTTTGGTGATGCAGATCTGATGGTATCCTGAAAACCCATATGTAAAAGAATATACTTCTTGGCCTTCCACGTTATCCAGCACTTCATCTGTGAAAGGTGTAGGGAAAGTATCATGTAGACAAGCATCATTCAGCTTCTTGAGATCTACGCAAATCCTTATCTCACCTATCTTCTTTTCTTGCACTACCATGGGGCTAATCCACTCCGACTCTTTGACAGGTTCAATAATCCTTGCTTCCAGCATTTTGTCAAGCTCAATCTTCACTTTTTCCTTATATTTCGGGTTCAATATGTAGGGTATTTGCTTGACTGGCTTCGCGTCTAGTTTCAAAGGTATTCTCATTTCTCCCATTGGTCCTTTGATTCCCTTCATCTCAGTGAACTTGGTCGGGAACAAGTCCTGATACTCATGCAATAATTATGTGATTTTGTCAATGGTAGTAGTGTCCTAGTAATCTCCGACATTGGCAAGCTTTGGTGTTTCCTCTGTCCTGATATTGACTTTCTTTATCTTTATCAGTTTTCCAATGAATGACAATTCAACTCCTGGTCCTTCCACATCTCTCTGACCTTCTGTTTCCGTGATATTCACCTTCCTTGGGTCATCGTCTTCGTCAGCATTAATGTTGTAGCAGGTCTGCAGTTTCTGGAGGGGCGCAGTCCATTCATCCTCTTCTTGCTCCAAAGGGAGGCCAAATGCCTCATCAAATACTTTATGTCTCACCATCTATAGTGCTTGATCTACAGAAGGAAATTCATTGTCAAACAAAAAGGTGGTTCTAAAATTCTGGATCATACCTTCCCATTCTGAAGTGACAAGGTGCAACTCTGCTTGAAGGTAAAAGTTAATCGGGGTGGTATCTAGTGTATTGACGAATCTGTGTACCCATTGTTCTCTAGGAATGTCACTCCAGGCCTCTTCGCAGCTTCATACATGATCCTTTGGGCAGCTTCGACCTATGTATCGTGCTTCGCAGCTTCCTACTTGTGCTGAAAATGCATTGTCATCAAAGTTTGGCATTGTGTGTAGTCTGTAATATTGCTTTTATGTGTCCCCCACCATCTCGTTGGTGTGGCTTTCTGGCCTCATCCATTTCCAACAGCCTCTGTTGTGTTGGTACACTTGTCTCAAATTATGATAAGAAGTTTTCTAAGGGGTTCAGCCCATCAAATGTGGGTAGATTACTCACTATTGTGTCAATCCAACAAACTTCTCTGGTTATCCTAGCACATATTCTTGTAGATACTTCGTACATCTAGTTCTGCCAGTTCTCTGGCGCTTCTTATAAGTCAGATGAACATGTGTTGTCACTTCGCCAGCTCATATTTTCGTCAGCTGTAGGGTTGATATAATCTTGTTGTCTGGCTATTAATTTGTAGATGTTTTCCAGTTCAAATGTGTGGTCCTCTTCTCTGATAGGTTCTTTGTATCGTGGACCTTCATCTGGATCTAAAGGCGCAACGACCCTAAGGCCATCTTTCTCAAATGTCATGTGTTGTTTCTTTAAATCAACAACAATGGAATTTTCGAAGGCCCAATCGATTCCTAACAATGCAGGGTAAGGGAAACTATCATCAACAATTTCAATTACCTCAAAATCTGCAAAGGTTCTTACTCCATTGAAGTCCACTGGGACATGCTCTAATTGTCCAAATGGGTTGACAACTTGTTGATTAGCCATGTGAAGCCTGATAGGGGAATATCTCAGCTTGGGTTTTCCCATCAGTGCCCAAGTCTGCTTCGTCATGACATTGAATTCTGACCCTAAGTCGAGGACCACATAGTATATCTCCTACTCTCCTATCTAAGCATTCAAGTGTGATTCTTTATTTGTCCTTCTCCTTGTTCCAATTTGGTGCACTTCTCTATCCTGTAAGGGGTCTATTTTTCCTAGTTCATACTACTTGATTAAATCTTGTAATTCTTGTACAGGGCCTTTATCTTGAATCAACTTAACACAAATGTGCAAGAATTCCATGAGTTTTCTTACCTCTTTCCCTTCTGTTGGTGATGTAGATGGATCAAACACCTGAGGCATGTCATATTATTTGATTTCTAGTTGTCTCTCTGATGAATATCCTTGATTTCCTTTGAACTCTTTTCTTGCCTCCTCGAATATATGTCTTTCTTTCCTAGCATCGAACGTTGGGGTCTTTTCTGTAGCTTTCCTGACTCCGTGGTCATTCTCAGTCTTTCCTTGGGTTGCTTTGTCTTCGCCTGTAGCAGCACTTCCTCAAGTAATAACAAAGACTCTAGGGTATGCTCCATGAGGTTCAACATATATCAGTTGTACTTGTGGGTTCTGCTAGGGTCCTCGTCTTTCCTGAAGTTTATCCAGAAACACAGGGCATTCTTCTATGACATGTTCGAAGGAGTTACAGTAACTACAGGTTGTACAGGGATTCTGACAATCCCTTGCTAAATTTCCTGGCTACGCACAGCTGTAACAGATTATTTGTCCTCAACCTCGGCCCATATCTCCTCCTCCTCCTCCTCCTTTATAGCCACCGCAAGGAGTGAAATTTCCTCTCCCTGGAGAGTTGTACTGCGGAGTGTTTCCCTCTTGTTGTACTTCACCTTGAATCTTGTATATGCCTCTCGACCTTTCATGCATGAGATCATAAGCTCTACAATCCTGATCATCATGCCCCACTAATTTACAGAATGTACAATACAAGTTTGTGGGTGTCTGGATATACTTCTTCATGTAGTAGCACTCATCTAGGCGATGCCTATTTCTGCATACATCGCACTAGGGTAGGTTAACTTGCTTTAAGGGGCTCAGTGCCCCTGATTCCAAGTACTCATGAAATAAGGGATAGTGTTCCTTATCATGGCCTTCAGATCTGCATCTTACACACCAGATATCTTCCCTTTTGTCTTTTCCCTTATCTTTCTTCATATCCTCAACCTGGAAAGACAAACTAGTTAGTTGGCTCATGATCTTGCTAATGCCTGAGCTAGATTCTCCCATTGGTGTTGATTCAAGCTTCATGGTGATATCCAAAGCTTCTGCCTGAGATGCAATATTCTGCTGCATCAAATGGATTCTTATGTGTGGTAACAATGCAACGATGAACCACTCTTTGTTTTGTTTGTTGAGGATCTGGAAAGTTAATCGGCCTGTCAGGGTCTTGAATCTTTGGTCGAACTCCCAAACAGGTTCTTCTACCTTTTTTTTAATCTCTTTTAGTTCTGTAATACATTGTGACTCCGACTTAGGTTTCTTAAACTCTGCAATCAGCGCATTCTTGATCTCATTCAAGGGCTTAGGCTGTGCCAATCCTTGGACAAGTTTCATGTACCATCTCAGTGTGCGGTCCCTTAGCGTAGTGTTGAACTAGGTTCTCTTGATGGCTTCATCAGTGGTACTTTTAATATTCCATACGGCCTCACATGGAAACCAATGTTGATCTGTATCTTTAGATCCATCTCCTCTAAAGATAGGGATTCTCATTTCATCTGCCATAAAGCTGACTAGGGTTCTTGTCTGAGTAGATGTTGGGCTACTAGTAACAGTACTCTGAAGACTTTGGTGGTTCTGACTATTCTGATTGCTAAGTATTGTTGGGACAACAGGAGGATTAATGTTACTTACTTCAGGAGTTCGCGCAATTCCTGAGGTTTCTGGCTCGCTTTGGCGTAGTTCTTCGGCTTCCCCTTCTTCTGTTCTGGTGGGCTCTGGATGCTCTTCGTCGGTTAGATCTACCTCTTCTCCACTATAGAAACCTTCTTCTCTGTAGTTTTTCTTAAACAAATTCTCAAGGTGAACTCCTCGAAATACTTTCCCACTACGCGTATGTCCTGCTTCTGTGTCGTTGTCGCTGTTCGAGATCTTGAACATTATCCTTTTCAGGTTCGATCAATCTACTGTATATTCAAGATGTGGTTTTCATGCAAGAGCATCTTGATTCTTAGCTTCAGGAAGTGCAAAAATTTTCCTCTGGGTCCCTTGAAAAAGTATCTCTCGGCTTGACTATACGATTATGTTCTGTGAACAACAAACTCAGTGATATATCCTCCGATGGTACTATCAAACTAGTGATCTACTGCTCTGGATACAGCGTTGTCGACTCTCTTGACCTTCTGGATCAATATTGGTGTCCAAACCACAAGAGGTCTAGATCTAATTTCAATCTGTGTGTCAGCTAACCTAGCCAACCACTCATGTAGCTCCTGATGGATTCCTCCAAAGAAGATCTCATGAATTTCGGTGAAGATGTATCTTTGTAGCCAATATTCAATGCTTATTTTAGGGTTCTTGTTCTGGGCTTCAGCAAAGTCCTTCTCTTGATCCTCTACCCACTTCTGAATCTCTGTCTTCGAAGGGAACCACCTTGACATTCCCTTAAAAAGATTCAAGTCCCGGCAATGGAACCATTTGTTGGCACATGGGTAGACCCAGGGTTCAGCTCCAAGAGCGCACCAACAAGCCCTAGCTACTGGCCCTTTCAGCAGCACCTGCGAAGCAGATGCAGTCTCACTCGAAGCAGCTATGAGGGGGTTGCAGGAAAGATATGTCTACAACCAGGGGAATATCAAGTGGTTCTTATTACAACAACAACATAACATGCATCTATCATTCAACTAGCTAGATCTATCCTTCACAGCTATAGATATGATCTAATACAATAATGTAGATAACAATATAACAACATCAAAGCTCAAAGCATCAATCACACACACAACAACAAATGTACGTGGTTCACCGTCTCTCTAGGGCTACGTCCACAGAACTGTTCTTATGATATATTAAGATAAAGCTTACAGTTCTAATCTGCGCTCTTGGCCAGCAAATCCTCTCTTCTCCATCTCTCTTCCTCTCTCCCTTCCTGTGCACCCAGTTGCAAGACTTGATCTTCGCACCCAGCTGAAGATATTACAATACCAGAAGGCTCTCTCTCTCAGCACTTCTCTCACCCTTAATACAATATTCTCCCAATGAACAATAATCGACAACAAGGCTCAACCATAGTACCGACCCGACCTAGGTTCTCTCGACCTCTATTTATACATTACAATCCCTCACCGACAGCCTTAGGTCGAAACCTAGGTGTCAAAACCCTAATTACTAAAACCCTAGGTGTCTACAACCCTAGGTCAACTTGACCCATTCTTTCTGGACTTCGTCAGGTTGTCTTTCCTTCTCCATCTCGCGGTGCTCCAAGGCATCTAATGCTAACTTTTTCTACTTCCTGATTCATCCTTGGTCCATCTTCCTTGCTGATCTGTCATCCTCGATCTCCTCATCCAACAGCTTGCTTTTCCGCACTTCACTCCATCTTCTCTGTTCTTTTTCTCACTTTGACCCAATGACAGCCACTGTGTCTCCCGCAAAGCTCGCTTTTTACCTTTTCTTCCTTGTTCTTCGCTTCCTTCCATAACCAAGGGCCAACAGATATGAACTAAGGTGGATCTAGATCTGGATATCATGGTGATCACTGCGAGAGAAAGGATAGGGAAATGTAAAAGGGGAAAAGACAAGTAGTCGAAGAAACAAGTGTAAAAAAAGAAAGGTGAACAGTAACAACCTATCACATATTTTATGTTATTCATGATGATTTAATCGTTATGGATGGAGAGTTATCCAATCTTGAATGGATTCAATTATTTGCTACAACTAGATTTAATTTTATCTTTTTAAATGGAGTTCTCAAATTATTATGTTTCTCCCAATTAAACGAAATTTTGAATTTATAAGTTATGGAAATATTAGTTATGGTTATCCCTAATAAATATAAAGTGGGTGGAGTATGGTCACGATCCAACGAATGAAGAACAAAAATATGCCCTAAGGAAAACCTATGCAAATATGGTGAAAGGCGTGTAGAATATGGTAATTGAGATAAATTAAAATTAATTTTATCTTTAAATATGATAATTTCAATTTCATCATTATTGTTAATTGAAAATGTGTTAATTACCTTATATTTCTATTCTTATAGACACCTTCTATTAATCACGGAAACATTGGTTTGGACCTTATATTTGTATTCTTATAGACACCTTCTATTAATCATGGAGACATTGGTTTGGACTAAAGATGTCACACACCACATGAATAAATATGTAAAATCACTTTGTATTTGTATGTTTGTTCACAAACATGAATCCGTCCTTTTTCCATCACCATATAAATATTTTTGAATTTTGGTTCAATTGTCAACTTCTTCTTTTTTCTTTCTTTTCAATGCCCTTTATGAAATTTTCTTATTGTGGATGAAAGAAAATATCATAGTAATGGTATCGTTGAAATCAATTTGTTGCGTTGAATTTTTCTTTTTAATGTTAAAGAGTGTATTTGTTGAGGGAGCAGCCACATGTCCAACTTTACCACTTGGCATAGTTTTGTTCATTAACTTGTCCTTTTACAATGTTGCACTTTTATGAAGGCCTACATTTTAGTTTTCAATATCATTGCAACTATAGTAAAGCATGATAGGTAAATCAAGTTTCATGAAGCATCTGCATTCCATAAATTTGAGACAAATGAAAGGCTTGGGTTTAATAAATGTGAATGTCAATTTCTTGGAAACTAAAGTACGCTTAACAAAATAGAAATATATTACTTATTCACATGAATAATTATACACTTAATATTTCAAATTTTAGACTAAGTTAAAGTTATTGCAATGAAGGGAGAGAGAATAATTACATAGAAAATAAGAAGCAAAGTCGATGTTTTAGTTAAATTTACCTAAACCATGTCATAAAACAATGCATTTTGATAAATAATCAATGAACATAATGAAAAGTTTCTTATATTCAAAAAAATATCTCAATTTGCCCAATGAGTTGACTATTAATTGATTTTTTTATGGCATTATTTGTATTCTTTTTTTTGTTTGTTAGAAATGTGCTCGTAATCTATTGAACCAACATTTTTAATCATTGGCTAAGAAATCATAACCCAGGGGCATTTACGTCGTCAAAATCACTTGGGGATTGCACCCAGCCTACGTCACACCAATCCTTAACATGGCTGGATTTTTTGGTATCTCCTCCCGACTAAACTCGTTGTAAGAGTATTGAACTCGGGTCACCTAGCAAACGAAACCCACACCTTAAACGATTGAGCTAGTGGGAATTGACATTATTTGTACCCACTTGAAATGAAATGTGCAAGGATAATTCAAAGGTAAATTGTATATAATTACAAAGTTTGATTGATCCAAAAAGGATCCAGAGAAGACTAAGGACAACTCAGAACTCGCAGAAGCAACTCATGAAGCTTAGAATGGCCTCAGTAGACAGAGAAAGGGAAAAAAAATTCAAAGTTCTCAAAACTCAGTGAAAATGGCATCATCGCGAAGAGCGTGTCGCGAGATTTCCAACGGTGCAAACAACTCATCAAACGGAGTTACGGATCGAAAGATATTCGCAGTCAAAGTTTGGTCAACCTAGCTCGTCAGCAGGGGATGAGTCAGCATTCGTACTAATGACGTCAGCATCAGTATGGATGATATCAGCATCCGTACAGCATACATGGCACATGCAGGAGGAGACATGTGTCATGATGACGTCAGCATGGTGATGTGGTAGCACTAGAGGCTGCCACGTGTCACTCATATTTGGCCTTGTCGGATCATTCTGTGGACCAGTAAAAATGCGCCACGTGGTAGTCCATACAGCCACGTGGCAGGCCATAGGATAACGTGGCAAGACATACAGTGACGTGGTAGGTGATGGTACAGTTGGTTGACGTGGCCCAATGGTTGCCTGCCACGTGGCCCAATCATGGGTTGCCACGTGGCAGTGGGCAAATGTCCAATGACAGCTCGAGAACGAAATTTCAAAAAAAACAAAAGGTTGGTGTGTCCACCAAATCTGGTGACCAATCGACACATATAACCACTACTAAAGTTGGCGGAAACAACCACATTCAAATATATACATATGTTACAACAAACAAGCCAAAAGGGGATGCCCATGGGCTCGACCCCGGGACCTCCCCCTCTATCCATGCCTTAACACATGCTCTGCTAACCAAATGGCCAATGGCCTCTGTTGTTTACAAAGCCCTGGAATATTACTTAAAAGTTGCATCTGCCTAGTGCTGAAGGAGGAGGACCGTGAGGGTACGGTCGAAATGATTTTCGAGACAATTTTCTTAGCATTTATTGCAGGGCACAAAAACCGAGACAGAGTTTCTCTTGGGCCTGGAGTGCCAAAGTCGGATTGAAGTGTGGAGACAATCATTTTTGGGTAATTCGATGCCACAAATTCAGTGGTGTTTTATGTTTTCTTATCTGAGCAAAAATTCTGCAACTTGATTTCAGAATGAGGTATACTTATGTATTTTGTCAAATTCTTTTGCTAAGTTAATAAAAAGGCCTACCCATTTGAGAGCAGGACTCGGAGACGTAGTCCACCAGGGACAAACTCCTTCATCAAGTTTTTTGTGTTCATATTTGATGCTTATGTCTCTTCATTATTGAGTTTTTCCTTCTTTAATAGTGTACTTTAATTTACGCTCATTTAATGCAATTCTTTATAAGTCACTTCGATGAAAAGATCCTAGATCATTGACAGTATGTTTATTTTTCTCCATAAACATTGAACAAAACAACTGCACATGATGCAATGCACTGCAATTCCTTCCAACTAATGTTGCATCCCAAATGCAAGGAATATGTAGCTTTGTTGCTATCCCACTTGTTCAAAATTATTTTAAAGAATTTTTACAAATTAAGATTTTTTTTCATTTATTTATTTGTTTTGTTTTGTTTAGAAGATGATGTTAATAAAGTATTGAAGGGGCGTCACTATTAAAGGTTGGGGGTTTCCATATTTGTCCTTAAATCCATGGACAATATGCTTTGACCCTATGTTATTATAGGTTGTTAAGAAAATTCCTATATAGGTTAAACCCTCATTCTCCCCATAAAGTTATGGTTTGAAATAAATAAATACAAATGAGAGACATTGGGGATGCTTTGGGGATAGGCAATGGATGTGCATAAATCCTTTAAGATGAGCATTTATTAGAGGCTTTTTAGGATTTTGATTGAAATAGATATTAGTGAGAGGCTGCCAAATTCTTTGGATATTGTTGTGGGGATTTTAATTCATATGCAACTACTAGATTATGAGAAATTTTCCTACTTGTGTGTGTGATGTCATATATATGGTCATATATATGTAAATAGTTCTCATGATTATATTCATAATGTAGGGAAAATAAATAAAAATTTCAAATTCAAGAAAGGAGCTCGGTCAATAAGAAGACTTTTTAAAGGATCCTTTGACTCAAAACTTTGTTCCAGGGACTAGTCCTATCCTCTTAGGAGCATAAAAATATGAAATTCCTTGTATAAGGGGTCTTGAGGCAAATGTAGTGGAATCCCTATGTCAAAAACGGATTTTTTCAATGAATCCTCAACTATTCACAGGGTTAGAGGCTTCATTGGTTTTGGAGAATGTGGTGGTGACTCATCCCGATGTTTCCAATGTCATTCTAACACTTTTTTCAAGATTAGAGTGTCTAGTAGGGATTGATAGTAGTAATATCTCTCAAGTGGGACTCTACCCTAGTTAGCGTGCATGGTGGACGAAGTTGATTTGGTGCACCCAAATGCTTAGCATGGATGGGACACTTCAACAAATGTTATATCAAGTAATCCTTTTTCGCTCCTCACTAGTCCTATTTCTCAATTTGAAAGGATTAGTTTGGATTAAGGTAACAAGAAGATTTGGCCACCTCTGTTAGAAGTCCTAGCTGAGATCCCAAAGGTTCAAACTCATTCTAGGGTTTTAGGCTCTAGAAAGGAAAACCCTTATTCCCAACCCGAGAAGGAAATCTAAATCTTCCTTGCATGGGGGTTGTCTATTGAAAGAGTCTTTCAACTTTGATGACTCTTGTCATGGTGAAATTGGTTTAGAGGAGGGTTTTGAATTAGGATCTTCTTGTAGATACCCGTTGAGACCTAGTAATGGGGATAAGGCTTTGGTTGAAAAGAATTATACAAGGGGTTTGGTTTAGGCCTTAACTTAGTCAAGAGCCCTACTTCTTCCTCTATTGGAAGGAAATCATTTTTGCAACATGCTTAGAAGAAAGCCATGAAGGAAACCAGACAGGTGAAACAAAAATCTCTTAAAGGGATCGTTAGAGTAGGACATAAGCCTAGCATGGTTCCAAATGATCATTCTATCCTTGAACGTTTGAGGTCTTGGAAGTTGGTGAGTTAAAGAATTGCAACAATTTATGAACTATTGAAGCCTCTAACTTATACTTAAATTATCAACTAGGGAGCATAATCTTGTGAGTTGTTGTGCATTGTATATGCAACCATAAAGGATTCAAATTCTACTAAAATTTCATTCCTCTTAATCTATGAATGTTATGGAAATAAAACCAATTCTTGAAATTAAATCACATGCTTATAGAAAGTAAAGCTAGTTTTATCAAAGCAAGTAAATTGATTCCTCAACCAACCATGAGATCATGGTATGTTGGAAGAGAAATCACATACCACCCAAAGTTGGAAAGTGGGAAATCTAGTCTATAACACGTTATTCAAATCAATACATTGATTCATCAACCAACCACATGATCATGTCATGCAGGAAGATGAATATGTAAGTAATTGCAATTGAAGAATCAATGCACAATGAGTTCTTCAGCCATGGTACATCCAATTAGAGAATCCATGAATTCATAAACAGATGTAGTTGTAGAACAAAATAAAAATAACAAGGAACATACAACAAAATAATGAGAGAAAGCTACATCCATTAAGAAAATAAATAACAAGCAAACTAATCTATGGGTAGAGGGGATTCAACCATCTGTTGCAACTTTGAAGTGGGCCCTTACTTCAAAGAAAGCAAGGTGTTGAATCCATCAAAGAGAAACAGTATTCACAACAAGTTAAAACAATAACTTTGATATCACATTATCTGGGAAACTTGAAATTATAATGTTCCAATTGACATAAAACTAATTCAATCTCTTGTGGTATAACCTATCCTAGGCTACACTAATTGATTTAAATGCAAATTGAGTTTAGG
>ML780674.1:693412-711134 GCA_009831015.1 Picea engelmannii
ATTTATCCCTATCCTTCTGTCGATTAAATATATGGATGATTTACATTACTACAATGAATATATGTGTAATCAACACACACACACACACACACATAACTTATCGTCCCACCCTCCAGCTCATAAGTGAGAGATATATATTCCTCATGGTTCACAAAGAGCCCCAATCAACAATTGGCTCATGAAGAGTCAACATGTCACAAGTGGCATTTGTAAGTGTGGAGGATACCATTGTGCAAGGAATTTTTGCACTAAAACATATCGGTGCATTTAATTTATTTATATGCACTTGTGTGTTATTAGCATATGTATACATCGATGCATGTTACACACACACACACACACACCAAGAAAAACCATCAGGCACTTCCCCTCATTTTGAGGATGGTACCTAAGGTATACCACTCACAAAGAGCGAACATGTCACCAATGAGATTTGAACCTGGGTGTGAAGGATAATGTGTTCTCATATCAACCACCTAAGCTAGACCCAATTGACATTGTAATCAACTGATATATCTATTTAAATGATACAATACATTAAAGCAATGATTATATTTTAAAATATTAATTAAAATACAAAAATAATATTATTATAAAAAATATTTGATTTTCTAATATGTAATTGAAATTTTATAAAACAAAAGAGAAACAAGAAGCTGCATTTTCATACTTGCAAAAATATTAAATCAAATGCAAGGAAATTTGGCATGCACGATATTATAACATGGACTAGTGTTGAGTGCTCCTTATATGTAGGTGTGTACCATCGCTTTTTGTATGTACTAGAGCACCAATTCTATTTATAAAACAAAAGCACCAATATGGTGAATGTCTATCAAGTGCATTTTTTAATCTGTGGAGCATTAGTGCTTATAACTACACTAAGCACCCTAGTGCTCATTATTACAATAAAAGACATTGTTATCTTCAATGATACCATTCACATCATCATTACCATCACCATTACCAGGATTTCACGGTGCACAAGGAGATGTACCCCTTCAGTGTCTAACAATATATATAGAGCACAAATGATTTATATTTCATAATATGTATCAGTGTGTTGTATATAGTGGTGCATTGTGCACCATACTATTAGAAGCACACCATAAAAATAAGCTTTACTAAAACCTTCAGTCGCCTTTTTTTTTTAATTATAATATATTTCTATTTTCTTTAGTAAAAATTTTTTGGTCATTCTACCTAATCTTGTAACAATAAAAACCTTCACTAAAATTTTTAGTCAGTAATGTTTTCCTTCTAGTACAGTGACTTTAAACACTTAGAAATTCACCAAATAAAATACCAACTTAGCATGTATATATCTATATCAATATATCTAAAGCAGTAGAAAATTGGAAAATTAATATTATGAAAGACAAACAACAAAATTTTACTCACTAATGTTTTCCTTCTAGTGCACTGACTTCTACATTAAACACTTAGAAATTTACCAAATAAAATACCAACTTAGTATGTATATAGCTATATCAATATATATAAAGCAATAGAAAATTGGAAAATTAATATTATGAAAGACAAACAACACAATTATGAGGGGGTATCTTTTAGCTATGGACTAAACATTCTATGAAATGATGATTTTTTCCGAGGATATTTGTCCGAAATTCGGCGAGAAATTGTTGGATTCATATCTTTGAGTGATTATTCTGTAAAATCCAAGTGCCCCGGGAGTTTTTCAGCAT
Organism: Picea engelmannii; assembly: GCA_009831015.1. Lineage (NCBI taxonomy): Eukaryota > Viridiplantae > Streptophyta > Pinopsida > Pinales > Pinaceae > Picea > Picea engelmannii. The sequence goes on from ML780674.1 coordinate 695,119, forward strand.
GTTGAATCCATTTCTGTATTCAGAAATAAATTTTAAACAACAAAAAATAATAATTCGTGTAAATTTATACCATCAAATTCCGACGAAAAAAAAATCATTTCATAAAACAACTAGCCAACACTTGTTTTTTTATCTACAACATACTCCATGATCAACATGATGAAAAGTCACATTAGTAAACTAATTGAATATCATGGTGTGGGTCAAATAATTGTTTTTGATAAATGAGGCACCTTATCATAGAGATAATGGTAAAGGATAGGTTGATTTCCTATCACATTGTATTTGCCCTCCCAATGCATAAGATTCCCTACTTCAATCATGGCTGACTTACTTTTTATGACAAACTCACTTTTACAAGAATTTTCTATTGGGTGGGTGAACATACTATGATGTCCTTTCCACTAACAATGGAAAAATTCGAAAACCCATTGAAATGTGTTATCCATGTGATGTGATTGGAACAAAAGCAAAAGCAATGATATACCATTAAGAAAGATAGTAACCACTCTATTGAGAAGATTTTTGTAGTCAACTTAGATGTGATGGCATTCACTTTTAAGGAAGCTTTTAAGGTGATAGAGAGAGGGCAACGTCTAAATATTGTACCAAAGATTGTGAATGATAACTTCATTTATGTACATAGTGTTAATTAAATAGATAATATAATTGTTTTGTCCCGTGTATAATCAAAGTTTTATAATTATATGAAAATTTTAACATGTGTTATAATTTTGAGTAAGTCTTTGTTTACATAATATAAATGAATGTTCATGAATGTGGAGATATGATTTATGGAAATAACTTAATTTGCAAATGATCATAAAAAGATGAATAAGTTGATCATGATATTCATTTTGAATTAACATGTTATGTTATATTATGTAAATGAATAAATAAACAAGAGAAATTCATATTGAAATTCTTGTAAGAAGTTTTGAAACGTACAAAAACATTCTAGATTGTAATAATGTTTTGGAACATTTTTTTCAAAGTGAAATCAAACTATATAGTGTCTAATCACAAAGAGGAAGTATAAGAATTACCCATTACAATATTTTCAAGATTTGTGTTTCAAAACTTTATTAGTACATGTAAAGATGATAAGACCCAAATTAATAAGTTTTTATTATTCATTTTTCCTTTTTTTTTATAAAATAATTTTGTTTTTTAATATAAAATTATTATAAAAGGATATGAGTTAATAAAATTACTATTAAAAAAAGGGTAAACAAATAAATTATAATGATAGAAAATTTATTAAAAATAAATAAACAAATAAATGATAATGATAGAAAAGTTATAAATAGATAATATAAAATCTCATATGTATATTTAATAAATACAAGGTTATTTTTAAAATACAAATTTCATCAAATCAAATTCATAATAGTTTATACTACTTCACTTAAAAAAAAATTATAATAACTTCTATGATTAATAAAAACATAATAATCATTTTTTTAATTCAATTTGAGTGAAATAAAATAATAGTTAACCTACCACAATTATTTATATATGATTTATAATTTCTAATTTTTTAATTAAATAATTAGAAGAATATATTTTTTTTTAATTTATAATTAAATTTACAAATTAATGGAATTTTGTTTCATATTTATGATGATGATGATGATGATGATGATTAACGTTCAACGAGATTGAATTGGTCTATCGGACCTTAAGAGGGTAAGGGATTACTTGCAATTTTTTAGAATTTTGTTTTTGTGCGCGAAAAGCATTAAGATTACAACTTTCCAAGATCACCATAGTTTTGTTGAGTTAAAAGGTTAGGAAGGTTGACAGTGTGACAAATATTTTGAAATTGAAATCTAATCCGGGTATAGGCCTGACAATCTAAGAGAAAATGATTTTCATCTTCAACCTTCTTAGCGTCACAAAGGTGACACACTCTTTCATCCCATGACGTTTTAGGAATAGAACAACACCCAGTTTCACTATGGAGCTCATGAGAATTTGTTCTTATCTTAGCAATGCTTATTTTTTTCTTTACACTTGTCAAAATAGAGAGATAATTTTGATCTTCTAGATTAGGGTTGATTACATCCTTATAATACCTTAATTTTCTTTTTTCCTCTAACTTTTTATCGGACCATATTTTTTCCTTAAAATTTGATTTAAGGATCTTTTTAATAGTATCCTTATTCTGCAAAATGGTCTCTTCCATGATTCCCCATAGGTTTAGCCAAGACTGGGCATCTTCATGTCATCCTCGCTTGAGTCGAAGGTGGTTACGACTAGATTTTGAAGCAGTTTTAGTAAGTCTGTTGTCTTCCATGTTGTTTAACTTGTTCTTATATATTAAGTATCTAGTCATATTAATTGTATTTCATATTAATATGTTTCATATGAATTGTGTTTCGTATTAGTGTTTATTTTATTGTGATATTGATTCTTACACACTTTGTATAAAAAATATAAAATTATAATATTTATTTACAAATTAATTGGTGTTTGTTATTAATATTCAATTTTTAGTTAATTTAAATTAGAGTTAAGATTAAAGAGTTATAAATAATGTCAAAGTGCTTCCACATAATTATAGACCTAGTGTAAATGTATTATGAATTGGTTTTTTTATGACCATTTAAAATAACAAAAATGAAAATCTTATTAAAATCATTTTTAGATTTGATGAAATTACAAATATCAAATGTGAACATTGTGCAATATAATTATAGTAAAAATAATTAAATATGTTAAATCCATCTTTACAATAAAAATAATACTTTCATCAATTCAAAATTACAATTTAACAAATATATCTCACTCAATTTCATTAATAACAAATCATATTTTATATATATATATATATATATATATATATATATATATATATATATATAACTCATTACAAAATTACACACCACCTCCCTATAATCCTTACAAACACTTAATCCATCATTGTGACTCACAGATGGACCAACATGTTATTTCAACTTCGAGTCATGGTCAATCATTTTAATATGAAGTTTGGCCCACATAGGATTGCCAAAACAATTTTCCTACTTTTAAGTGATTACATTAAAGAAAACAACCTCACTGAAACTTCAAGATTCAACAAGTACAGTATTTGACAATCACAACTTATGTCACATCACACAGACAAGCAACCATTGCGTGGGATCTCATGCCATGGACAAAAGTGTACCCATTAATAAAGAAGAGAAGAACGTTTTAATGCTTTGGAGCCTTTGTTTTCTATGTAATGTAATGTTGACATGCTAGTGGTCATGATGGTACTTATACCAACAACAACATACATCAATGAAAATATGCACACACCCTCCAATGCATACATACAACCAATGAGAACAAATACACCAAATGAGAGCAGACATACACCAATGATAAATTGCAAAGTATAAAATCACATTCTAGAAATACCAATCCAATGGGTTTAAATCATGATTGCTTCTCATCCAAGTTAGTACAAGTCCATTAACTAGTCATGAGTCTAATGGATATAGTCATGTCAATCCTAGACACACACCATTGCATACTCCCACCCCCATCATGGGTTTAGGCTTATTTTTCACAACCAAGATCCATCCAATCCCCTTATACATCGAGTAAATGCATTCATTGATTGAAGTCATAGTCATTATAGTTCAAATGGATTTCCATGTAACCTATGGGTAATGTTCAAATGGAATTGCGTTGTAAGCTATGGGTAGTTTCCAAATGTGGCCAGAAGGTTAGTTTTCCCTTTTCAACTACATATATTCCAATGTCATGTTGAAAAGCCTCAAGTCATGGGAACGAATAGAATAAGTGTTGTGCTTTTTATAACTTTCCTTAAATGGTGGTTATGAAATATAACAATGATCAAGTGCAAGGTGAAGGTTGACATGCGTGGTTGTATGGCTAAAGTCATTGCTACCCAATTAATGATCATGGTTTGATTATGGTTACCAGAGAGGGAAATAAAGCTTTTATCAATCTAGTCCCACAATATCACCACCTAAATCTCATGTATGTTTATGCATGATATACACTTTCACAACTTTATTATTATCAAAACCATCATTCTACACTTTCAAAACTTTATTATTATCAAAACCATCATTTTGCCCAAAAAGTTATAATGAGCCATTACAATGACATTTGCTCTTAAATAAGTTTTCCATGGTATCTGAAATTTGTATAAGTAAAATTGGTATCACACATACCCATAATTTCCAGAACTATACATGATGCATATGTTTAGGTACTTTTTTTTTTAATCGGAAATTTTTTTAATATATTAAAATATATGTTGTTCTCAAAACAATACATATAATTGTATGTTTACATTCATCTCCAAAGGCATTTCTAAAATAAAAGTCTTTCATAGTAGACCTTCAAGTGCTTTAATACCATGCAATATTTCATACAAAGCTTCAACCGAATCAAAAAGATACATCTAAAAGATGGAGTGAGGAGTCCCCAAGGCCTACAAAATAGCAAAACTACCAAAATATGGATTTAAAACCAGTCATAAAAAGAGATGCGTAAAGAGAATGGAGCCCTTGTGACCATCAATCCATTTGTTGTATTGGATCTTTCCTTCTGACATTTGAAGCGATTTTTTTTACAAGGTAGATGTGAGCAAAATTGATGCATATGTTTAAGTACTTAGTCTTCCAAGAATATTACATATACATATAATTTCTAAAACTATGCAGTATGCACTTGTTTCGGCACTAACAGACTTGCAAGAGCATCTTAAGCTTATTGTAATGGTGAGAAAAGTGAGAAAATAGAGATCTTCTAAAAGGACCAGCTTATAATCTTGGGAAATTAGGGCATTTAAGAAGGGTTGTGATTATGAAATAAGTATAATTTGAAGTTGTGTAATTAATAAGTTAAGATTATTTGTCAATATTTTTAACAAGAAGTTTTAATTATTGGATGTTAGTTTTTAAAATGATAATTGACACTATGTGATTTATTTTGCTAATTTTAATCTCATTTTTACACTTTTATGAACATTACATAATATAACGTGTTAAGTAGATTATTTGAGTTCTTGAAAATTTGGTCATCGCAATAACATTTGTGGTAAATGTGTTATACTGAATGGTTTGAGTATTAAATACTCCATACTAATAATTTGATTGGGATTTCATTTCACATTAATGCTTTCCATCTAATAATAAGAAACAAACATGTTTGTGGATTTCATTTGGGAGTAATCCAAAATTCCTCTATGAAACATTGAGTTATCAAATGTTAGTAGAAATGATAAATAGCTAGATATTTCTTATTGAACCATCCACAAAACTAAATATGATATGGGACAACAAAGTTTAAACTTTACATCATGTACGTTATTTTCCAAAAGATTAAAATAAGGAATTATAATGACTAGAGCTAGTGATATAATAGCGGGATCTAAATCATGGACTCGGTTTACTCAACTCGATTTGGTTAGGGTTTTCTTTGCATTAAGGGGTACCTACCTCATTGATTCTACTCTCAACCTTCTACTTCTTGCATACATCATTTTCTTAACCAACCTTACTATATTTGTCACTAGATCTTCTTGAAATGTTGATTCTCAACCTCTGATATGCAAATTCAACATCTCCATGATCTGTGGGTATACTACATAGTGGAGAAGAAAGTGTTGGTTAGTTTCTACCTCCCAATTTCCACATACTTGTCATAATCATTCCTCCCATGACTCGGTCCATTCCTCCCTTCTTGTTTTGCATCTCAACCTGTGTAGATCAATTCTTAGTTGTACTATTACTTTGTTTTCACAGTATTGGATGTTAAGCTTTAAGTATTTTTGCACTTTGATCTCCCACTATGTATTTAAGTAGTTTATATATTATTGTTGTTCCGTGTGTGTTTTCTCCATTTTCGTGTTTCGAAAAAAAATATTATTATATAAATTCTCAATGAAATCTATGTGATATCCATAATAATTATAAATCTTACAATTACATAAACATATTCCATAATTGAGATTTTGTTTCAATAGAACTATAAATATTTTCTTCCATGTAGAATTTTAGTTGAAACCATATGTCTAATCTCATTGAAAGCTTGTAAAGGGAATCCATTCCTTTATGATAGTTTGAGTTGTGGAATGTTTGAAAAAATAAACTATCATGTGAACTCTTGCACAAAGAAGAGTACCCAAGCTGTAAACACTAAGGATTTTCTTTAATAATTTAGTTAAATTTATGTGTTATCATTCAAGGCTCGACCTAACTTTATGTTAGGATTTTATTTCATATCAATAAGAAATATTTTCTTCATTACTTTTCTCTTCCATAACAAACCTGGTAAGAATAAGGATAATTTTATCTTCCAAAACAAACCTGGTAATAATAAGGATACTCTACAAATTCAAAACGTTGAATTCCCCCAACTCCACAATAATTTAGGTTGTTTTTCTAAGTAGTTCCTTTCCATAAAACATAATGATAGTTGTTTGATTATGTAATGTAGCTCCTCTTAGTTTTTTCCTCAAACTTATTATTCATTATCTCATTTGTCATTACATGCGCTTTTTATTTTAGATGTTTTTTTATTTTAGGGATTAAAAATTAAATAAGATTTTATTTTAATTTTAATTTATTAAATGTATTAAAAGTTTTACTTTTGTAAATTAGTTGCTCTTTTATTAATATTATAAAAAAAAATATTACAATTAATCCCTACCATGACCAATCCCCTAGGGTAATTAGTTAATAGATGTCAAAGTTTTTTTTAATAGATGTCAAAGTTTTAGAAAAAATTCCAAACATATGTTTAAAAAGGATTGCAATAATGTCTAAAAATAATGAAATCTAAATTTATATAACTAAAACATATATTGTTAACTAATGAAAAACTTAAAACACATAAGTAAGAATGTGTGTCATGGTTATCAGTCTTCACATTCCTCATCTAAATCTTCAAAAAGGTAGATTGGTTGAGAGGTTATTTTTCCTTAGCTTGAGTTCAGTCTACCTATGTTGCTTCAATTGGAATCTGTCCTTCATTATCATGATTTTCTATAACAACTTATATGCCCAAGATGGCTTTGAAGACGGATTCATATTTTTTGTCCATTTGATTAATCTTGGTTAAAAATTATTGTTGTTAATGTCCTCGTTCTTCAATTACTTGGGCAATAAAGGATTTGTTGAGCTAGTACAACTAGACCAATTTCATGTACTTGTTGTCCTTGCTTCTAGAGAAGCATGTGTTTGAGACCCAATTCACAAATTCTGCATCAATCTGCTTAGTAGGGGTACACATTGTTTTGTTGTGTTCAACCTCTTCTTTTATAAGCTTGGAAAATCGTTGATGGTATGTTAACTATACCCATGGCCTTAACCTAGTCTCTTGTCATTTTCTTCATTGGCTCTAATCATTTCGATTTCTTACATGCTTGTTTACTTCCACCTTTAGCCCCCTACCAACTTTTTCCAACCTCGACCCCTTTCTTAAACTCCATCTTCCAAGTTTTAGGAAAGCTTCCCAAACAATAAGACAAAAACCCAAGCAACTCCAAATCCCTTGAAACTCTCTCAAGAATGAGAAGGGGTCGAGAGGGGGAATAGTGTGGAGAGCACACTAAAACCACCAAAAGAATACGAAACCACAACCAAAGAGGGAGAAACCAAAATTTAGGAAGAAAATCAGCAGAACATTGAGATTCAGAGTGAGGTCTCCCTAACTAGACTAGGATAAACGCCGCCAAAAAAAGTCTACTCGAACCAAGGCTAGTAACATGCGAAACTAAACCAAGAAGAAACCAACTCCAAATGAAGTCAACTTACTTACCTCGTGAAGTAGAGGATTCGTTATTGTAGCCCTTCCCAACTTCCTCTAAAACATCCTCCATAGTCCGCAAACCTATATCAAACCCAAGACCAAATCCTTTCATAATGCTTTGCATGAGTGGAGTATTTACTACATAATGAATAAACTTACATTCAAAACAAAGGAGACAAGCCATGATGAAACCTATCTTCTCCGCTGTCCTATCCCTTCCCCCATTTATCACCCAAAGCATGTCAAGGTACAGATGGCTAAGTTGAAGAGGGACATGCATCCCCCCATATGCTTGTTGCTCACGTCCTTGGTACCTGATATAGGGATATTAATGGAGTGAGTTAATAAGTAGGTGAATTCGATCTTTTCAGCGAGTCCAATTTTTTTGGTAGGTAAACTTCCATTTATTTTTTCTAAATTTTGACTATCTAGATCGTCTTAAAATGTGTCAAAATGCCTAGGGGAAAAGTTCCATAGTCAAAGTTCACATCAATCGGGTGGAACTATGACTTTTGACAAAATTCCTAGAGGATTTGGGGAAGAATTTCCATCCAAAAGGGGGTGTTTTTGTCCACTTGTTAACTTATTCCTTACTAAGTTGGTCAATTATTGGATGTTAGTTTTAAAGGTGATAATTGACACTATGCAATATATTTTTTTAGTTTTAATCTCACTTGTATACCTTTATGAGCAACACATAATAGAATGAGCATTGAGTAGACTATTCAAATTTATGAAAATTTGGTCATCATTGAATAACGTTCATGGTAAATGGGTCATCATTGAATAACGTTCATGGTAAATGTGTTATAGTGAATGGATTGAGTGTTAAATACTACATATTAATAATTTGATTGGGATTGGATTCCACATTAATACTCTCCATGTAATAATAAGAAACAAATATGTATGTGGATTTCATTTGGAACTAATCCAATTCCTCTATGAAACATTAAGTTATGAAATGTTGGTAGAAATGATAGATAGATAGGTGTTTCTTATTGAACCATCCATGAAACTAAATAGTGCTATGGGACAACAAAGTTTAAACGTTACATCGTGTACATTATTTTCCAAAAGATTAAAACAAGGAATTATAATGACTAGATTTAGTGGTGTAATGTGGGATCTAAATCATGTACTTGGTTTACTCAACTTGATCTGGCCTTCTTCTATCTACATTAAGGGGTACCTACCCCATTGAATCTAATCTCAACCTTCCACATCTTTCTCACAACATTTTCTCAACCAACCTTACCATACCTCTCACTAGATCCTCTTGAAATGTTGATTCTCAATCTCTGATATGCAAATTCAACCTCTTCATGATCTGTGGGTATGCTACATGGTGTAGAAGAAAGTGTTGGTTAGTTTTTGCATCCAAATTTCCACATGCTTGGCATAATTATTCCTCCCATGATTCCTTGGTTCATTCCCACCTTCATGTTTCACATCTCAACCTATATAAGTCTATTCTTAGTTGTACTATAACTTTGCTTTCACACTATTGGATCTTAAGCATCAAGTATTTTTGCACTTTGATCTTCCACTGTGTATTTAAGTAGTTTGTAAACTATTGTTGTTTTTTGTGCATGTTTTCTCCATTTTCTCATTTGGGAAGAAACATATTATTATGTAATCTCTCAATGAAATCTATTTGATATCCATAATAATTAAAAAAATTACAACTACTTAAACATATTCCATAATTGAGATTTTGTTTCGATAATTAAAAAGGGTTTTGAGGTCTGCGGCTTCAAGTGTGAAGGTCTAGGAATTTTGCAGGGGTTATGAGGTGATCAATTATGTACTCTCGAATCAGATTCCATCCAACCTAGAAGGTAGTCATAGACTCGTCTATCCGGCAGGAGATAGGAGCTTGACATGTCCCATCTGGACGTATTCATTGGTGATCAATTGTAAGTCAACCTCATCATTTTTTTAATGGAGGAGGAAGCCCTAGATTATGAAGGGGAGATCTAGAGCCCACATGGATTGTGGCAATCCGATGAGGAGTTCCAAGCCATGCAATCCCTTAATAGGTATATGATGAGGAACCCAAAGGGTACATGTAGGGTAGCTGCTCAAAAGTCATAGAGGGGTGACATGGTGCTCTAAATAGTCCCAAGCAAGGTGAAGTTAATACTAGGGGTTTTTCGTCGATCTAGAAGATTTATTCTTTCAACTCTCCATGAGAAGGAAAGGTTGGCTTATTTTATTTGGATAAGACTCGAAAGTAGAAACCCTTCTATGTTAATCTTGTGAGAAGGGAGTAGGAGAAGGCAAAAGGCTCAGGGAAGGCTATCTCTCCACCAGAGCGTCCAAAAAAATGGTGCATTCAGGATCATAAGGACAAGGTGAAAATGGTAGTGGGGAAGGATGTGCAGGTGATGGAAATACTAGACTTGGAAGGCAGTGGAAAATTTGTTTCATCTGAAAGTTTCGTGGAGGGGGGTTGGTCTAGACAAATGTTGCAAAGGTTGGTGGGCAAATGCTTTGGTTGCATAATACAACTCCCTCCCTTGTTTCTTTGTTTATTTTATTTGATGGTCTCATAATTTGATCCCTTTTCAGGATAAATTGGCCTTGGAAGAAGTATCAATAGGCTTGATTGAAAATCTTTCTCAAGAATTTAAAGTGGAGCCAAAGAGAAAAAAGACCGGAGTGTCGGTCATGTTGTAGCTGGACTTGGAGGTGCCATGGGGTTAGACAGGGACATCTATCATGCGTAAGGATTGGGGTGGTCTTATATATAAATACTCATTATTATTTTCACATTCAACATGCCTCTAGGAGAGGATCTAACATGAAAACATAGTTTGTTGCACTTTGGACTCTTCTACATTTCGTGCTTTCTCATGGGGTTAAAAAACTTCAGATTCTGAGTGATTCAAAAGTAGTGGTAGAATGAGCGAATGGAAAAAGTGTTGTCAAAATTGAAAGATTAACTTCACTCCTAGATCAGATTCAGGGAGACATATAGAAGCTAGAATGGTCTTCTTTCACACACATATATATATCAGGAAGTGAACAAAAAAGGTTAATCAATTGTCAAAGGAAGTGCTCTCTATGGACAATGGCTCTTTCGTCTTCCAGGAATTCATGGATGACCAAGAAGTCAAGTCTAGGGCTTTTCACTTCTAATTTTTAATGTTTTGTGTCTGTTATTTTGAATTTCTAAGACAATTTTATGCGAAAAATCCCATGAGCTCATAATCTGAATGAATAAGGTTTAGGGCATGTAGCCCCATGTGAATCTATGTCAGTTATCAGTCGGGTATGTTGGGACAAATATGTTTTGTTGTTTTTTAATCTAGACATTGTAATCCTGAAGGGATAATGAAATCAATCAATCGGAGTTAGTCTCTTTTTTCACCAATCATGGACCATGGACTTATTGGAAAATGATATTTATTTTAACACATATATTTCATTTATGGAATATAATATTTTTTCCTATGAAAAAATATTAAGATTCCATTAAAACTATAAATATGTCTTCCATGTATAATTTTAGTTAAAACTTTGTAGAGGGGTGTATAATATTGTTAAAACCCTATAAAGGGCGTCAAATCCCTTGTCATAGTTTGAATTGTGGAATGTTTGTATAAATATACTATCATGTGAACTATTGCATATAGAAGAGTACTCAAGCTACAAGACATTGAGAACTTTCTCTAATAAGTTAGTTAAGTTCATGTGTGATCATTCAACACTTAGGCATAACTTTATGTTAGGATTTCATTTCATATCAATAAAATATTCTCTTTATTAATTTTCTCTTCCAAAACAAACCTGATAATAATAATAAGGATATTCTACAAATTCAAAACCCTAAATTTCCCTCCTTCCACGATAATTTAGGTTGTTTAGCTTGTTAATTTCTTTCCATAAAACTTAACAATAGTTGTTCAATGATGTAATGTAGCTCCTCTTAGTTTGTTCCTCAAACCTACTATTTATTATTTCATTTGGCATTACATGTTATTTAAAATTAAGTAAGCTTGTATGCTATTTTTTTTTTTAAACCAAAACTGAATTTGTATTCATTTAAAAAATGCTACACTGAAGTTAACAACATATTACATCAAACTAATTCAATAATAATTTCTAATTGTTCAAGCTCAATAGCCCCAATTCAAAACCTACTAACTTAGTTTGCCAGTTGTCCAAAAATGCTACATTCCAATATTTCTTACATGAATATATTCTTATGAATTGTTTGCACAATAATAGACAAAAACAATACATGATTATGTTGGATTATGAGCCTCACTTCTTGTCACCATTGGTTGAGTTATTGAAGGGGATTTTTCTTATTTCCCGCTACCATCCAAATTTATTTTGCATTTGTTGGAGTCCTTGCTATTTCGACTTGTTCTTATTTGTCTTTATCTGGTGGTTCTACATTTTATTTCCCAATGCCTCGACTTCTTCAGCATGCTCTACCCAACTTGCTGATGGTCGCGGACTTAATTGACTATGTGTTCCTTCCCCCAAATCAAGAGAGATTAGGGGAATATCAATTTCCTCTATCACAAATTCCTGTGGCACCACACTAAGATTGTATGCTAATCTGATTAAATAGACCGAGTGTTTTTTTTTTGTAAATTAACTACTCCTCTAGATTACTATTATACAAAAAATATTACGGTCATTCCATACTATGACCAATTCCCTAGAGTCATTGGTCAACATATGTGAAATTTCTAGAAAAGTTGTCCAACATATGTTTAAAAAGGATTGAAATAGTGTCTAAAAATAACAACATTTGAACCTATATAACTGAAACATATATAGATAACTAATGACAATCCTAAAACACATTGGCAAGAAGACTTGCCATGGATGCTATCGGTCTTCACCTTCCTCATCCAAATATTCAAAAAGGTAGATCTGTTGAGAGGTTGTTCCTTCCTTTGCTTGAGATTTACCTACCCCTATTACTTATGCTAGAGTATGTTCTTCATCATCTTGATGTTCTATAACAACTTATATGTTGTAGATGGCTTCATATTTTTTTTCCATTTGATTTAGCTTGGTTAAAATTTCTTGTTGCTAATGTCCTTGTTCTTCAACAACTTGGGCAATAAAGGAATTGTTGAGCCAATACAACTCAATCAATTTCATGTACTTGGTGTCCCTACTTCTTGAGATGCATGTGTCTTGGACCCAATTCACAAATTGATTATCAACATGCTCAATATGGGTGTTCCTTCTTTTGACTCTAACCACATTTTATTTTTTTCCAAACTCTTCTTTTTTAGGCTTGGAAAAACACTGATGGTGCCTGTTAGCTATAGCCATGGCCTTAGGCTAGGCTCTTGTCATTTTCTTCTTTGGCTCCAACCCTTTCAAATTCTTACATGCGTTTTTCCTTCCACCTTTAGCCCCCCACCAAATATTTTCAATCCTATCCCTTTGCTTAAAATCCATCTTTTGAGTCTTAGGAAAGTTTCCCAAAGGCTAAGACAAAACCCAGGCAACTCCAAATCCCTCAAAACTCTCTCAAAAATCAGAAAGGGTCGAGAGGGGGAATAGTGTGGAGAGAGCACACTAAACCCACCTAGAGAAGATGAAACTACAACCAAAGAGGGAGAAACCACAATTCCAGAAGAATATCACTAGAACATCAATATTTAGAGTGAGGCCACCCAAACCAAACTAGGAAAAAGTCTACTCTAACCAAATTTAGTAACATGCCAAACTAGACCAAGACAAACCACCACAAACCAAGAATAAACCAACTCCAATTGAATTCAACTTGCTTGCCCAGTGGAGTAGAGGGTTCAATGTTGCAACCCTTCCCAAATCCATCTACAAAATCTGCCATAGTCCACAAACCTGTATCAAACCCAAGATTAAATCCTTTCATAATGATTTGCATGAGTGGAGTACTTGGTGCATACTTAACAAACTTACATTCAAGATGAAGGAGTCGAGCCATGATGGCTCTCGTCTTCTCCCTTGTCCTATCCCTTCCCCCATTTATCACCTGAAGCATGTCGAGATACAAATGGATGAGCTGAAGAGGGACATGTGTCCCCCCCATCTACTCACTTCCCTAACATTCGATATGGGGATATTAAATGGAGTGAGTCAATAAGTAGGAAAGTTCAATCTTTTTGGTGAGTACATCGTTTTTTGGTAAGGTAAAGTTCCATTTCTGTTTTCCGAATTTCAACAACTTGGATCATCTTAAAATGTGTCAAAATGCCTAGGGGAAAAATTATATAGTCAAAGTTTGCATTGATTGGGTGGAACTATGACTTCTGACAAAATTCCTAGAGGATTTGGGGGAGAATTTCCACTCGAAAGAGGGTGTTTTTGTCCACTTATTAACTTACTCCTTACTAAATTAGTTGTAACTAAGAATAATAAGGTTTCATACCAACAATAATAGGGTTTGGTCTTATCCCAAATGACCATGACAACCCCTTGTGATGTTAATTTGATTACTTTTTAATTTCTATGCTGGAGTTGTGACACTATTTTTATTACTATTTTGTTTCCTTAAATTTTAAAATCTTAATTAACATATATAATTGTAAATGTTTTAATTTAAACCAATTAACATTTTAATTCTTAATTAACTCTTACTTATATTTATAACCCACTTCTATATATATATATAAACAAAGAACACACTTAAAAGGGAATATTTTTTCCCATAGATAACATATTCCCTCATCAGATGAAACGTTCAAATGGACTGAAACATAATTCAACTCATTGACTAAGGTTTAGGTTAAGTAATTTTTTTTTTTAATAAATAAATGAGGGACCTTATCAAAGAAATAAAGGTAAAAGGATACGTATCACATGGCATTTGGCCTCCCAATGCATCAGATTCCCTACTTTGATCATTCTTGACTTACCTTTACCTCGGTTTTCTAGTGACAATTTGACTTTTCCAAGATTTTTTAAGTCTGGGTGTTGATACCATAATGGCCTTTCCACTAACCATGGAAAAAATTCGAACACAATGAATGAAATGTATAATGCATGTGATGTGATGGAAAGAAAGAGCAAAAGCAATGATATACCATTAACTATTTTATAGTTGTTCTAACAATGTAGTTAGAATTTTAATTTGCCATTGTATTAATAAAAGCGAGATGTATTATAAAGTGTAATGTGAATGAGATATTTATAAAAGCGAGATGTATTATAAAGTGTAAATGGCAATGTTTAATATTTAATATGTACTAAAAAGTTAGTGTGATATAAGATTGTAAATAGTTAAATTTTGTTAGTGCGTTTTGATGGGTTTTGTTTTGCATGGTGATTTAAGTTTGAAATCCATTGTTATTGGGAGGAGATACCTAAAAAATTCAGCTATGTTAAGGGTTGGTGTGGTCTAGGCCAGGTGTGATCCTCAGATGATTTGACGATTTATATGTCTTTTGGTCGCAATTTCTCAACGATATGCCTGTCCTACAAAGTCATGAACACACTAACAAACTACACACACACACACACATGACCTGAATAAGATGTGTAATATTAGTGCTTATAATTTAAAATAAAATTTAAGAAAATATTACCAAACATTAATTTGTATAAGTTTCTTTTTTATGAAAAATGTTTTTGAAAAATCTTTCGGGCACTTCCTCATATTTCATTAATGGCACCTGGCATAAATGGATACCTAGGATAAATGCCGTTAGAGTACAACATGTACTCCTAACTTAGATGAATTCTACTGATCTTGAACACATGACTTCTCAACGAGCTCCACCTTGAAACTAGTCGATTCAAATCGATTAAGCTAATCCACTAGGCCAAAACATTGATTTATATATATATATTTGTATTTTTTTCCCAAGAAAAAACTAACAGGAAAATCTATGGGATACTTCCCCACATTCATGGTCCCTAGTAAACCAATCGATGTATAGTAGTGTGCCTAACCTAGGGAGATTCAAACTAAGCACACCTTGACATAGAAGCCAAATCTCTGGCAAAATAGGTGACAACTTGTTAAGTTAACCACTTTGGTTACACACACATACAAACACTAATGTAAGTGCATCTTAATTTGGAATATTTAAGTATCCATAAATTTACATCTCCATTTATTTTTATCTCTATGAATGCTTAATAAATTCAAGGTTAAAAAAACTTTACAAAATAAAAATACAAATTAATAATTTTTTATCATACTTTTATTTATTTTTCCAAATATTACAAAATAAATAAATTATAATGATTAATTTAAAAAAAATATAAACTTC
>ML780674.1:711184-735323 GCA_009831015.1 Picea engelmannii
AAAAAAAATCTATAATTAATAAAAACCTAATACCTTAAAATTCAAAAAATTCATAAATTCATACCTACTTCACTTTTTATTAAAAATTTAATAACTTCTATAATCAATAGAGACATGATAACAATTCTCTTCAATTCCATTAGAGTGGAGTTGGAAAACTAGTTAACCAACCACAACTATATATATTACTTATAAATAAAGAAAGTACAATTAAGGTTAGTTGGATAATCATCAATAGTATTTATATATATAATTTTTTTAATAAATTAGAAAACATTTTTTCTATTTTTATAAAAAAATATAATTATAATTTATATAAAATATTATAAATTATTAGAATTGATAAAATATTATATTAACATTTATTTAATTTAAATTGGTTTGTTGGATATCTGGTAAGTTTTTTTTTATCATGTAAAAATATTAATTTTGAGAAGCCAAACACTTTTTTCACACTTACAAAAATCCAACAAGAATTTAAACTATTTATAAAGTAACATCCTATTTTAACCAATAAACTACAGCCGAGTAACAGTTTTGTATAAAGAAAAGCATTGGAAAACCATGAAATGAAATCTAAATTAAATAACAAAATTTTATTGGTAAGTTAATTTGGTATTTGTCATAAATAATCAAATTTTATTTGTAAATTAATTTTGTATGTGTCATCTATAATTTGTAAATTAATTTTGTATTTGTCATTTATAATCAAAGTTAGTTCATCAACCAATTTTTAATAAAGTTAAATTTTTTAATAAAGTTAAATTAGAGTCAAGATTAAAAGTAATGTTGATATTTTAGATTTACTTGTACACTTTCACTTTCTTTATATAAATTGAAATCAAAATTTAAAAAAATATAAATAATATAATTGTACTTCACTATATAAATATATATTTTATAATATTACAGATTAATGTACAAGTTGTACACAATCACCTTACCACAACCCTACCTTTACATGTCATTCTTACAAACACTTTATCTTTTATTAATATAATTTACATCAATGTGACTCAACACATGGACCAACATGCACTTCTAACCAGGTGTCCTTTTCCATGAATATAATTTAATGTTAGCCTACAAAAGATTGTCACAACCATTTTTCCAATTTCAAACGAAGGCAAACAGAACAATCTACATTGCAAGATTCAACAAGTACACTATTTGATAATCTCAAACCTATGTCACTTCACAAGGACAAACAATAACTAATACCATGGACAAAATGTGCCCATTAATAAAGAAGACCACAATGTTTTATTGCCTTGGAGCCTTTGTTTTCCAGTTAAAGTAATGTGAACATGGTGTCAATCATGATGGTACTGCTAACAACAACACACAACCAATGAGAAGGGTCATACACCCTACAATGAGAACAAATACACTGAATGAGAACATGAATATACTCAATGATAAGTTGCTAAAATACGGAATTTAAATGAAAACAAATACACTCAATGAGAACATGCATATGCTCAATGAAAAATTGCTAAGTGTAAAGCAAAATTTAAACAAAATTCTAGAAATAAAAATACATTGAATTTAAATTATGATTAAACAAAATCCAAGTTGTCTAAGTGCATTCACTAATCATGATTTTAGTGGATGAAGTCATGTCAATTCAAGTTAGTCTAAGTGCATTAATTGATCATGAGTGTGGAGGAAGAAGTAATGAGTCAAGTCTAAACATAAAAGTGCATATTTCCACCCCCCATCATGTGGTCGATAAAATCAATGATCATGGATTTTGGCATCTTTCACACCAACAATCCATGCAATTTCTTTATATACAAACCAAATGCATTCACTTATTGAGTTCACTATAGTTCAAATGGAACTAGGGTATAACCCATGGGTAGTTTCCCATGGGGCCACACTGGGTAGTTTTCCCTTAATGGGTTCTAATGCCAGGTTGAAATGCATAAGTAAGTGCACTTCTTTTTATAACTTTACTTGATGGTTCATCTCTTTATAGGAAATTTGAGCATGATCACTACAGGGAGAGGGTTGACATGCAAGCTTACAAGCATGGGTAAAGTCACTGCTTGACATATTAGTTTCCCAATTAATGATTATGGATTGACTATAGTTATTGGTCAATTGTCTTAGAAAAAGAAGTGAGGGAAACAAAGGTTTTTGATCATTATTGTTTTACATTTATAATATTTTTGTCACATTTATATATGTATATATTTATATGTATGATGTATATTTATATATATGATTTATAATTTGAGTAAGTTTAATGATTAAGAATATGTGTATTTTTTTGAAAGTTATATATTCAAATGGAGAGAAGTAGGGTATGTACACTTCCATAAATTAAATAGTCAAATCATTGTACTTCCATAAACTAAATAGTCAAATCATTGTGTAAAGGGGATCCCTTGTTACATAAACAAAAAGGTCTCATACATTAATTTGATATTTGACTAAGTTCTAACTTTAAAATTAGATGATTATTTTTATTAATTATAACAATAAAAGTTATTACTCTCTCTAAATAATTAGCCATTATAATATACACTTGTATAATAATCAAAGGCCTTGACAATATCATTAAATCTTTTTAATAAGAGGTTAAATTGTCACCTTTGGTTATAAAAACTTAAATACATCATCAACTCCTCCATATGTTAGAAGGGGGCTTGTTTGTGGGTTCAATACTTGCATTGCGTATTATCGTAAATATGTCTTGTTAGTGAACATGTTGTTTCATTATTCCTACATATGTTAGAAATAATTAGTCCCATCTCTTGGGTGTGGAGATACCTCACTTGTCGACTTGAAAAAAATTAGCTATTAAAATGAGAGTGTTCTTAATCAAGTTTCACATGAAATCAAATGCTTATATGGGATGCAAAGTTTAAATTTTGTGCATCAATTTCCAACATAACAAAGTAAGACATTATGCAAATTAGAGCTAATGATGTAATGGAAAGACCCAAATTATGTGTGCAAATTTTAATTGAAGCCATATGAGACAACACATTTTAAATTTCAATGACAATTTCCAAGAGAATAAAGCAAGAAATTATGATAATTAGAGCTAGTCTTGTAACGGTAGAACCAAAATCATGGACTTGGTCAACTAAACTGAGTCTAGTCCCCTTTGCTTTGCCACAAGGGCTAGTTGCTTCATTGACTCTACTCTCAACCCTTTGCTTCTTGTCTACATCATTTTCTTAGTGAACGTATCCTTACCTCTCAGTATATCCCCATGAACTATTGATTCTCAATCTTTGATATGCAAATTCAACCTCTCACTATTTTGTGTTGCACAATGTAGGAGAAAGTATTGCTTAGTTTCTACCTACCAATTTCCACATACTCAACATCACCTTTCCTCCCACAACCCCTTTCGACGTTCCAATCTTCTTGTTTCACATCTCACCCTATGTGAGTTGGTTCTTAGTTGTGCTATTACGTAGTTTCATACCGTTGAATGTTAAGTTTCAAGTAGTATTACACTTTGATGTTCCGTTGTCCATCAAAATTGTCCATGTAGTATTGTTGTTTTCTTTTATTGTGTTTTCTCCATTTTCCCTTCATGTAACATTCTTGCACATAACTTCAAGAATATCACAAAGTTATTGTAATTGTAATAAAAAAGAAACTTCAAAATAGTTACCACTACCTTGGGAATTTAACACATTTAGAATGAGTTACGACGATGATTAGCATCACTTAAGGCCATGTATTTATAGAGAGTAGAATTTATACCCTCGAAAACTTCAAGAAGTAAGTGAACTTTTTAAACAATCCTAGTTATTGGATCCAATTCTAAAAGTAATCATTAAGATTTTGTAATTTATTTTACTAATTTCACTTTTATTTATTTATCTTTACAAACATTATTTTATGTAACCAGTGTTAAGTAAACTATTCAAACTTATGATAAATTGGTCATTACTCAATAATATTCATTAAAAATATATTAAAAAATAATTTAAGTATTCAATACTCAAGACTACATATTATCCAATACTCAAGACTACATATTAACAATCATCAATTAAAATTATATTAAATTTGTCTTAGTTTAATTTAATTTAAACTTTCGTTACACATCCAATTTTATATTTTGGGGAAGATTTATATCCACAATGAAAAACATATAAACTAAAAATATACGATTTTTATGGGATTATTTCTAGTATTAAATGTAGGTTTAGAATTTGTTCAGATGATAATTAATTTTGTATAAATAATTATAGTTGTTTAATCATGTCATAAATCATATTTATTTAATAATAAAATTGTAATTTTGCAATAAAAATATATAATTTTTTAAAATTTGATATTATAGATGGATTCGTAATTATTATTATTTTGTTTTGTTAATTTGTTCATGATTTGTGAAAATATCCAGGGGCATCTAAGTCGTCAAAATCACTTGAAGATCAAAATACAATGACTTAGGAGCATTTAAACTGTCGTCAAAATAACTTTAACATCATATAGTACCTTAACAATACACTCCGTCACAACTGTCCTACACCTCAAAAACTAATTTTATAATTATTATTTACATAACACTAATTTTATATTATAAATTTAATTTTAAAATTTAAAATTTTACATCAAAATAAAAAAATTAATTTAATATATAATTAACTTATTTTTTCTTTTTAAAGAAATTCGATTCTAAAACGCAACAAGATAGAAACAAAGAAAGACACCTAGTACAGCCCACACATACATTTATGCCACTAACTAAAAACCCCAGTTAAGTTGAGTTGAGTTGAGGGTTTCAGTTAAACAATAGTCGAAAACCGTGGGTTACAGAACACAACCGCGGTTACCGACCGCACACTGACTCTTGGGACGTCAGGTTAAACCGGCGGTTGGAGTGCCGTGTCGGAGGCTGACCGCCGAGGAGGCTCTTACTTTCTCAACCCCGTTCCATTCCATTTGCTATAATTTCTGATTTCTGCTTCTCCTCTCTGCCGTAATTTCCCTCATTTATACATTCTTATCACTCCCCACTTCATTTCCCCTCTTCACGAGCTCCAGAATGAGACCGCTCCCGTTCAATTCCGTGCATTCTATCAATTTATAGAGCACCCACAAAGGGATTATTCAGACCTTGCTTCTTTGGGTATGTGCCCAATGAGTATCCATCCCGCGAGGATGTATACACAGTGAGTATCTTGTCCCAGCAAGCTTGGATTCGTTCAATTCTGTGGATTTCTAGAACACCCGAAAGGGGAAAGGAAATACCAGGATCTCGACTAGGTATATACACAGCGCTGGAACAGCAAGGCCCAAGACGAGGGCGTATACACAGTAAGTATTTCCTAACTGTTTAGCCCATATGTTCAGAAGTCTGGTAAGCCCATGTTCAAGAAGATTGGATGAATACATATGATAGGGAAGTAAGGAGGACAGAAATCTGAAAACCTTAGTCTGTGGTTTGCATATATACATAGAGAGTATGCGAATCTTACTTAATCTGTGCTTATACACACAGAGTTTTCAAGACACAAAGAGTCTGAAAGTCTTAATTTGTGGTTATATACACATAGAGAAATAGAGTGATATATGCAGAAGGAATCTGAAAATCTGAATCCGTGGTTGTATGCACTGGCAGAGAGATAGATATTTGTGTATAGGTGGGTATGCCTGTGCCATGCACAATGAATGGACCAAGGATCACAGCAATGGATTCTGCACATGGGTATGGACTGGTCATGCAGAGAGGGGCAGATGATGGGAGCCCAGGTCTTGATTCACAGCTATGGCATGCCTGTGCAGGAGGAATGGTGCAGATGCCCTCTGTGAATGCTCGGGTTTACTATTTTCCACAAGGGCAAGCAGAGCACTCGGCCATGAATGTGGAATTCCCAGCAAGTCTCAGGGCCAAGCCTGCAATCCTTTGCAGGGTGCTCAATGTCAAATTCATGGCAGACACAGAGACTGACGAGGTTTATGCTCGGATCCGCCTGGTGCCTATTAAGCCCAACGAGGCTGCTATGGAGGACTGCAGTGAGGAGATTGATAATGCTGCTGCAAATGAGAAGCCAGTCTCGTTTGCAAAGACATTGACACAATCAGATGCCAACAATGGTGGCGGCTTCAGCGTGCCAAGGTACTGTGCAGAGACTATTTTCCCAAAGCTGGATTACTCAAGTGACCCCCCTGTGCAGACTGTGTTAGCGAAGGATGTCCATGGGGAAGTCTGGAAGTTCAGGCATATATACCGCGGCACGCCACGGAGGCACTTGTTGACAACTGGGTGGAGTACTTTTGTAAACCAGAAGAAGCTCGTGGCAGGGGATTCAATCGTGTTCTTGAGGAGCCTCAATGGGGAGCTATGTGTGGGGATCAGGAGATCCACCAGGAGTACTGGTGGAGGGGACTCTTCGGCCTGGCATCTGGCAGGTCAGCAGCAGCAACAAGGCAGCTGTATGTCTCCTTACAGGAGTAGCTCCAGGTGGGAGGTCAAGGGGGGTGATAATTTCTCTGCTGCTTTTTTTAGTGGTGGCGATAAGGCTAGTGCCAATGGGAATTCCAATGGGTTTGCAAGGAACAAGGGCAAAGTGAGCACCAAATCTGTAATCGAGTCTGCCACCCTGGCTGCCACCGGGCAGCCCTTTGAGGTGGTGTATTACCCCAGGGCCAGTACACCCGAGTTCTGTGTCAAGGCAAATGCTGTGGATACTGCATTGCGGATGAAGTGGGCTGCAGGGATGCGGTTTAAGATGGCCTTTGAGACAGAGGATTCCTCGAGAATCAGTTGGTTCATGGGCACTATTTCTTTGGTACAATGTGCAGACCCAATTCACTGGCCTACTTCACCATGGCGGCTTTTACAGGTATCCAATTCCTCACCCCCGGGCTGCTTGTTGGAAATGGGAGTTGGTATGATTCCTCTGTATTTGTTTTTCCAGAGTTTCCCTTGTTTGATATTGTCTTTTGATTGCTTGAAATGTGGGTGCTTCATATAAGGGTGTTTGGCCTACCTCACCATGGAATCTTTTACAGGTATTCAAGTCCTCACCCCTGGGTAGCTTGTCGGAAATGGGAGTTGGGACGATTCATCCGTGTTTTCTTTTTCAGAGGTTCCCTTGTTTGATATTGTCTTTTGATTGCTTGAAATGTGGGCTGCTTGTTGGAAATGGGAGTTGGGATGATTCCTATGTGTTTTCTTTTTCAGAGGTTCCCTTGTTTGATATTGTCTTTTGATTGTTTGAAATGTGGGTGCTTCATACGAGGGTGTTTGCATATTTCCAGAGCTTTTGATTGCTGCTTGATTGTTCTGACTCCCAACTGAGGAGGTTTTTGCATGTGGTATTTCACCTTTTCTTGTGGGATTGTACTTTCGATGTCAATGAACTTCAGAGGTTTCCTTGATTAAGATTGTCTGTTGGCACCTTGAAGTACAAATGTTTTAGCATATGGTTATGTAATCTTTTGGGAGGTTGCTGCTTGATTTTTTTAAACGAGGTGGTTTCTGGAAGTGTGATCTTCCTTATCGTGCAGAGACTTTGTACTGATGTCTTTTAAGGGATTTCTTTATCTAGTTCCTACATTTATCATGAAATATATCTTATGAATTTGATTGTATTTTCATAGAAAATGCAGGAAATGCATTTAATTTCCTTATCTATGAGGCTTTTTGATCTTGATGGCCCTTTTTGGGCATGGTCAATTCTCAACAGACTTTCCTTCCTTTTTGTGATTTGATTATCTGAAATTCTTAGTTTTATTATTGTTTTTGACAGTCCATTCTTAGAGTTCGTGGAGTAAAGAGGCCAGTGTTTTTTTTATGAGCTTGTATTCTAATTTTCATTTTCCTGAATAATGCTGTCCCTTATTTGGGTTCATGCACTGTCTTTTTCACAGACATGTTTTCCAGTATCTTGAAATCAAAGTGGTTTTGTCTGTGAAAAACTTGCATTTGATTGCTTCTTGCATTGAATTTATGAAAAAGCTGTTCTTATGTTTACCTCTGATCTCAAGGTTTTTGTATCCCAAGGGCTTGCATTTTTCTAGAGACTGTACTATAAAGGTTTTGGCATCTCGAACATATGCATTTTTTTGGATAATGCACTAAGGATTGTGTGACTTTTGTGTCTGATTTTCTTCAGGAGCTTATCTCTTGATAATCGGAAATGGCAAGGCTTCAGATTTGCATTTTTGTGACAATTGGGTGTTTGTAATTACATTTCTAAAAATAAATTAGAATTAATGGTTTGTCTGCAGCATATATATAGTTTTATGCTGAGCAGAAGATAAATTTAGTAAGCAGGAAGAAGCTATTAAGAGTTTGCTTATCTAATTTATAGTTATGAGAACTTTATGTGAACCAGCTTTTATCTTTGGTTGTGTTTCCAGTGAAATGATTGCTTCATGGATGGGCTGGTAGTTTTTCTTACTCTTGTCACATTTAGAGTCAATTTTAGCTTGAAGGATCAGCCCACCATCCAAAGGGTTTCCCTCTATAGACCCTATAGTCTGTATGAGTTTATCTGAAATCTTCTATATAATTGCCTATGTTTGTTATATATGTTCTGCTTTCCCTTGTTTAACAGATTGCTTTAATATTTGCGAATCTATGGTTTTATATCCCAGCTCTTAAAATTTGGAATTTGTTATAAATATGGCCTGCGCTTTTGCATTCAGAAATTGAGCATTACTTTTCTACCAAAGCTGCAAAATGTTTGCACCTAATCTCTGTTGCACAAAAGCTTGCTATCAAGTGCTTGAGAAATACATTGTCTAGCCCAGATTACCCACACATTGCAGTCATGGAAAATGCAGAGAAAGTTTTTTAACTCTCCACTACATGCAGACCATGAACCTTGGAATGTTTTCTTTCCCCTTTTTAAAATCTCTCTGAGAACTGGTGACAATGTAGTATAGGTTTGTTCTAATGGTTGACATTGTTTGCATGTTTTTTAAGTTTTTATTTATGGGTTTCATTGTAACACAGGTAACATGGGATGAGCCAGATTTATTACAGAATGTGAAGCGTGTGAGTCCATGGCTGGTTGAAGTTGTTTCCAATGTGCCTCCAATCCAATTGTCGCCTTTTGCACTACCCAAGAAGAAGCTCCGAGTGAGTCAACATCCGGAGTTTCAGTTTGAGGGACATGGATTCATGGGAGGACTTCAAATGGCTACACTTACTAATAATGTGCTAGGGCAGATTAACCCTTGGCACGGTCTTTCAGAAAATGTTCCTGCAGGCATGCAGGGAGCCAGGCATGGTCATATTTATGGGATTTCTTTGTCAGACTTTCATCCGAACAAAGTGCAATCTGGGTTGTCGTTAGATAGCTTCCACCAGCTGGAGCAAGGAGCACTCCTATCAACTCCTGTTTCCACAGAGCTCAACATTGGGTGTTTTTCCCAGCTTGAGCGCTCAAGTGTACAGGACAACCTATCTTGTGTGTTAACAATGGGGAATTCATCACAAAGTGAACAGAAAGCAACTAAGGGGAGGTCCAGTAGCTCAACCACAAAGAGTGCATCCTTTCTGCTGTTTGGGAAGCCTATTCACACTGAACAGTCTCCCAAATCTGAACAGCAACAGCAATCAGGAGTCAGCTCTTCAGATGGCCCAGGTCTTCATGCTGTGAATGATTCTGGTTCACCTGGGCTTACAAGCAACAGCTCAACAGATGGAAATCCAGAAGTTGTAGACAGATTACAGAGGGCAATGACCGGTAGGTCAGATACATCCAAACTCTCTGAAAATTACGGCTTAAGGCTTTATTGTGGGGAGACGTTGGACTCTACAGTTAACAACGGTGGTGGTAACCTTTCATGGTTTAAAGATCGTCAAGTTTCTTTGCCAACCTTGGAGAATGGTAGTGGAGGAAAGACACCTGAAGATGGTATTCTACATTGCAAAGCATTCTTGGAGTCTGAAGATGTTGGTCGGACCCTTGATCTATCAGTCTTTAGCAGTTATGAACAGCTCCACAATAGGTTAGCCAAGATGTTTGGTATAGAAGATTCAGATTTATCAAACCGTGTTCTTTACAAAGATGCAGCTGGTGTTGGAAGGCACACGGGGGATCAACCATACGGGTATTCTCTCAGACCCCTTGATTTCATATTTACCTGGATGTGAATGTTTAAACTCGTCTCTGAATTGTGACTAAGTTGGTGTGGCTATGTTTATCAAGTAAGAAGCATTGATATTTCTAGAGATAAAAAGGAGTAAATTTGAAAGACTTCACAGTTCAGTTTACTGTGCCTTTAGCCTGACAACTTTTAGAATTTTCTCTTAGACAGGTTTAAAGATTTTTTAGGCATTGAAGAGAGTCGATCTTTAATGTTTAACAACACAGAGACAGATTATTTATGTTTTGTTTTTTTTTTCAAATTTCATACAGGGATTTTATGAAGACTGTAAGGAGGCTTACAATCTTGTCTGATTCCAGCAGTGACAATATGGGCAGATGACAAGATCAGCATTAAAGCTGCATGCCCGATTCTTCTTGGCATGAAACTCCAAAGATGCCATAGACTTTTGACAGTCTTTGCTTGTGGCAGATTCTATTTTGTTATTTGATACAAAATATAAGATGGAATGACGGAAAGTTTTGCGAAATACTTGTCTTAATAGTCCAATTTCCGATTAGCTGTACAGTGAGTGCCTGCCAAAGGCATTAGAACTTTCATGCTATTGTTTTCCATTGTGACATTGCTACCTTTAGAGGATATGGGATATCCTCTGTCAATCTTCTTTCAATGATATATTCAAATTTCTGATATCCTTCCAAATCCATAAAGTCGGAAGAATGAAATTATTTGTTGGGTTTAAATTGTTATTATCTTGATCTTTGTTTCTTAATACTTGTTTCTTTATTCAGTATGAAAGGGCTTGGAGAGGGATGTCCATGTTACATTACAAATGGTTGGAACAGACATTGATGAAATTATAGTAGCACACAAAACCGTTAAGTTAAATTATGGGTCATCCAAACTTTAATGATGTTGAATAAATTCTCTTTTAATTGTAGAATTGCTATTCAACTAACTAATTTTCGTGTAAGTGACATTCATAGTTGGTAGTAGATATAGCAACTTGATTGCTCAATGGATGCGTTTTGGACAAAAATGTTGGAATAAAATTCTGTGTCTCTACAATCTTAAGAATCACATACATATCTGAATTCAGTCACTTGATTAGCACTCTCGACTGATCCTCTTCAAAGTTTTATCTAGAAGTGATTCTCTCACTAAAATGCTCTGCTTCCGATTGATTTCATTGGTGCTTCAAACACACGTTCAGGAGCGGTTATTCTGAAAGACCCAAGTAGTGAAGAAAAGTTCAAGCTGTAAATTTTTTTAGCTTTTATTATCCATATGGATATGTACCATTGTAACATCCAATGAGATTAAGGTCAAAATTTTGGGGCATTTCCATACTCTCTCGAGGTTGTTCAGCTGGTTCTCTCCAAGTTTACAAAGAGCTCCATTCGGTTTTAAACCTGATGTCTGAAAATAGATTATGCGGCACCAACTGTTAGAGACAATACTTTCATTTGATATTTTTCAGTGGGAAAGGAAATTTATTGCAAAGAGCTTCCAACCATTCGATATGTTTAGTAATCATGAAAGGATGCAAATTATGAAACAACGGTGAATGATCTATGCAGACAAAAGGTTCTAGTTCCAAATCCCATTGCACTCACAGACGGCCTATATTTTGCTTAGTTTAATCAGCCTCTCTTTTAGTCTTGCAACGGAGTCTTCCATACTTATTAGAATTGCTTAATGTTCTTGTATTTCACAGGGATGAGTATTGCTTATCGCCTCAGTGTATGTCAAGTTTTCTACTTGACTTATTGGGGCAGAGTCAAGAGAGACTGATTGTGAGGCGAAACAAGATGCAGTTCCTGTGAAGTACATTAAGAAAGAGGACAGAAGAACAACATATATTTTTGTCAAGGGAAACAAAGTACTATAACCGATTTAAGCAACAGACTTTAGAAACCATGACCAAGGATTCAAGAGAGACAGGGTTCATAAACCTAAATAGAAGAGAAAAATCAATGATATTTCAAAGCTCTAGCCATTGTTCATGTCCAAGTTACGGGTCTATTGTAAACAGATACACCATAAGCAGCTTTATAAGAGAGAGAAGAATGGCATTTTAAGCTTCTAGGCATTGCTCCTGTCTAAGTGACAGGTCAATTGTAAACAGATAAACCATCAGCAGCTAACGCAGACCTCCTAAGCCACAATGATAACTAGGCTCCCTAATAAGCATAGTAATATGTTTGAGCCCTGAGCTTTGCCAGCTCAAAATCAATGCAGAGATTTGGCCTGCTTTTCCCCAATTAAAAGGTGATTGCGTTATAGCCTGTGTATCAGAAGCACTGAAATTGATCTATGACTGGATGTAAAAAATGTTCAATGGTTGTTTTCCTATCCATACAGCAGAATTCTTATCTGACTATTGGCAGCCATGATTTTTTTGGATTGGCTCTGTGATCATAGATGAGATGTGATTAGGCGGGCAATCTACAGCATGGATAGGAATCTCTCGCTTCACAGACTTGAGGAAAGACAACTGAATAAAATCTCTTTTAAGCAGAGTGTTTTTTTTGGGATAGCTGGTGTGGCGTTTCAAAAACCATACACTTGTGTCAAATTGTGTCGAAGTTATACTTAACAGAACCTAACACGGCAAACTGTAAGATCTGCTTGTGTGAGGTGGCTCTACGAAAACCTTGTAAACTAAATCACTAGTACTGTTGCCTATAATAAGGAACTTGCATGGGTCTCATAACTGATATGCTTGGAAATTACACTCTTTAAAATCTTAGAAAATGTGGAAGTGGCACAATGATATATGGATGAGTATGAAGGAATTTTTTTATATACAAAGCACATACAGATATGTATGAGCAGGAACTTTAAAAACCCAATTTTCATAAGTTGTTATTTCTTTGTTTTTTCAGTTGTTTCATTTTTTCTGATCTCCTATGGATTGTGGACACATCCCTAGCATTTCCCTGCCAACAGGGCGGGGGAAGACCACATGGGATGTACCATTTTGGGGATGCCTTTCATGGGACTTTTTCTAAAGCAGGGATGCTTTTCGAATGTTGTCAATGTCCTCTGGGATTGCCAAATGTTCCTTGATCCCAAGGATGTCTGGAATTTTTTTTTTGTGCTTGATTCGAAGAAAATTGACAATTCTGAGATACCGTCAATGTTTATTCTGGCTTCTCACTGCATGAATGATATTTTCCACCAATGCATTTTGAGTGGATTTCACTCATCATCAAGTTAAAAAAAAAAAAAATGAAAGCAGAGGGCAAAATTTTATGCATGATCAACAAGGTAAACAAATTCTGAGATAGAAATTGAAGCAAGACATTTATGCATGTGGACAACATTTGATTAAACTCATCTTTATATATTTGTATATTATCTCTAGGAGTAAATATGGTAATGAATCCAATGGTTGTTGCACATGCAAAGAAAATGATGGTCTATGAACATATTTCGATGGTTGAATGCATCAGCATAAATTGAAAAGAGTAAATCTATAACTCAAGTTTCCTTAATTTACGGTACATTTATTATTTATTAATTTGAATTTCCTTGCTATTTTTATATATTTAGTTTTATATATATTCTCGTTTTATCTTCCAGAAATTGGAGTACTCTATCCCCTTAATTCTGTCCTAAAAATCAATGGCAAATAACCAATCATGGTTTAGGGGATCCATGCCGAAATATTTTAAAAACATGTTTTTATAATTTGCAAGCGAATTTTCTAGGGAATATGTGTAAATTTTCATATCCCAAACAGTGTTGCTTACATGGTTTTAGCCATTTCTATAACTTTTGAAGAATTTTTTTTCACTATATAGGAGCAAGCCCCATATTTAAACAAGTCCTTATGATGAATCTTGCTATAACAAAACTAAAATTAACTAATAAGAAGATTGAAATAAAATTAAGAAATAAGAACTATTTTCCAAGTGCTTTCAAGATCATGCTCATGTTCAAGGTGCATCTAACTTACAGGTCCATAGATGGTGAGAAGTTGCATTAGGTTCATATACAAATCAACAAGTTCATTAGGGGATGATTGTTTTGTCTTCCCAGTAATGCTCTATATCCATTTGCAACTATGTAGACCAAGTCATTGTGCTCTAATTCAAAGAGCGTTAGTGCAACTCTTTGTATAACTTGCAAGATGAGTCCAAGAAACAACCCTCAATTTGCTTAAAAGATTGATCTCTGGTTTTTAATAAATTGGTGGAAGAGTTTGAGATAGTCTAGAGTTAAAGAGAAAGTTTGATACCATTAATTTGTTGTCTCTGGTCCATCCTATCAAAAATACTGTAAGTACTAAAGTGAAAGTGTAGAGTTTCTAATGATAGTGTTCCCATCAAGCATGCTTGTTGAAATGCTGAAAGGATGATTCACAATACCTCATTATTAGACTCCCCATTCGATTGTAATAGCTTCAAAAAAACATAAGATTAGCCACCTAATTGGAAAATACATTGAAATAAAAAATGCTCTTTAGGTAGATAACAGGTTGGCAAATCTAGACACATCTAACTTGTCATCAATATGCCGTATGGTACAAAGGGAACCTTAACAATCTATAAGGAATTAGAGCATTGCATCATAATGGGGTATAAGAGGACAATAACTGTTGGCAATGGGTAACATTCAACTACTGTTAGTGCAACATCTCATGATGAAGAGGAGGAAGACCAAAATATTTGGAGGTTTCAAGTGCCTGTTTTGGTTCAATTTGTGAGGAAAAGCATGAGGAACCTCCATAGTTCTCTATACAACATCTTCATAGTTCAAGAAAAACAAAAACACACAAAAGGTTCACCCTTCCTATGTTTTTTATTGACCAAGCAAAATGACAAGGGTAGAGAGAGGAGCATATTGTCAAGATCATAGGGGTTACAAGAAAATGTAGAGGAGGCAAATCAAGCAACACATGTCCTTAATTTTAGAGATATATTGATTGATCCATCTCCTACTTCTTTCTATCCACCCAAACCATTTATCTTGACCTTGTAATCGGTCATCTTTTTGTTCATGTCGCTTTGTGTGGTCATAAAAAATGATAGAGAGGGTTTACCTTTTCAATCTTTTTGTTTTCTCGATCATTTACATTTTCAAGAGTGCCCTTAAATCAAGACATTCCCATGTAAGGATCACAATAATAGATTCTTGAATGATTGCATTTAAGAATCATGTTGGTCATGAGTGTTAAACCTAACCAATGTGCTCCTTCACCATTGTTAGCTTGAGATCCTCACTGTTGAGATAATAACATATCACTATAACCACCTAACCTAAATCCACAAATTTTATTATTTTATTTAATGTAATAATAATTAAAATCTATTTTTTTTTATTAAGATTCTATACAACTTCTAAACTTATAATATTGTCTTTGTTAAATTAAGCTTAAAAAAATTAAACTTTGTTCATTGTACAATAAGCGTTGTTCTTAAGAGGTCACAAGTTCAAATCCAGAGGGGGGTAGGGTATGTATACCTTCGTAGACTTTACTAGTCAAATTTCTGGGCAGAGGGGGGTCCCTTGTCCCACAAACAAGGGGGTCTCATACACCAATTTGGTGTGGCTTGGCCGTGACCTTAAAAATAGATTATTATTATTATTATAACCCGATATGAGAGAAATGTTCATGTAACATAAAGCATTAAAATAATACAAAAATTATATATATATATATATATATATATATATATATATATATATATATATATATATATATATATATATATATATTATAAAATATTTTAATATATTAAAATATATATAGTGATTTGAATTTGTTATGTTCTGATTTTCCCTAGCTTCAATTAATAGATCACCAAAATAATGTAGTGATTAGAAATGTAGTAATATATATATACAAAATGGGGTGCCTCTGGTCTGCCAAAAAGGAAACCAGACCAGCCTTAAACCTTAACTGTTTTTGCCTAGTATTTATGAAGATTAGAGACTAAGGAGTCCTCTAGTCTTAAGAAAATTAAAACTTAAACTTCTAAGAGTCTTATGAACCTTATACTTAGACATTTGAGACTAGACTGAAAACCCCTTTCAAAAGAGGGGAGAATAAAATCCTTCTAAAAAAACTACTAGTACCTAGCCGACTACAACTGCTAACACCTGGTTAGCATTGCCTGAGCTTTGTTCTTAAAAACAACTAAACTAGAGAACCTGGGGTCGATCCGCCGCTCCTCCCGCTTGATTTTTGTTGTCTTCCTTTGGGGACACTACCCGGACCTTTTGAATCTGAGTTGGTGCGCCATGGTCGTCCGCAGATGTTATGTCCATATGGTGGACATATCTCAGGTACAGGTGGAACTGTCCTACCAGTCTCTCCTGCTTGCTCTGCTGGTTTTTCTCAATTTCTACCAACAACTTTACTATGGTCTCCAACCCACTAACATGGCTCTGGATATATTCAAACATGGTCTTCATCTCATGTTGGTCCTCCTTGCAAGTCTCCTCTTAGTCTTCCTTTACTTTGTCTATTAACATCTTTGTGTGCCACGCCATCTCAAGAGTTTTGTGATAGAGGGTCTCTCGGGTACGAGTAGTCCCTATATCAATAATCCAGTCCACCTCCTGAGCTATCTTGTTTTTATCCTTGCTTTCACGTTCTACCTTAAGCTCCTCCTCCCAATTTTCCATAACTTCTCTTACCTTTTGTGGAACAGTGGCTTGATACATCTTCGTAACAACCCTTGCTGCATTCTCAATCCTAGGTTTTTTCCGAGAGCTTTCCAGTTTGGAGTCCCCAAGTGGACTACCTTTTCTGGTGGTGTATTTCATGTGCGCCATCTTACTATCGTTTCCTACCTCTTGGCCTTTGACTCTCTCTTGGTTCAAACCACTACACCACCCCCTTAATGAAAGAAAGCCAGAGCTATAGCCACAACAAAAGGCGAATCCCTACGAGGTGTGGGTAAAACAGACACTACTCAACATATAACAACATCTTGCATGAATGATGGTATCACCTAATGAACCTCCCTTAAGGTGGTGGCTACAGACGCACTAAAATCTAGGTGTGGCATCTTATGCCATTATCCGTCCTTTGGCTCTTCGTCTTTTGCTTCCCCTAAAGCGGGCTCTGCATCTAGGCTTTTTTGGTACGATCCTATCCCTTGGTGGCGAGTTCCACTTTGAGCTTTCCTCCCTCTTTACTCTCCTCTTCTACTCATGATTACCATGGATTCATACTAAACTAACTCCCAAACTGCCCTCTTTAAACTCCTTGCTAGCTTGTATCGCTAGTTGCCTTACACGTTACCTTCCCCTTCCTGTCCAATCGTCACATGAGGTATGAATGCCAAGTGATCAGTTACTCATAATTCCTCTGGGTCCCACACCGGACCTGTGTGACACTCGTTCCCGTCGATGTGACTGTCATCCCGGTAGCTGCCGCGCTGATCTTGTGTTTCTAGGTGTTCACAATTAGATCTAAGTTGTCCCACTGGAATTCATGTCCATGCCTCATCCAACATATTTCCACCCCTATTCACTCCCTCGTTGGCTAACCTGTCCGCAAAAGCATTTGTTGACCTTCTTACCCATCTAAATTCAACAATAAACAGAGTTTGCAGGTGCTTCTGAATTCTTTGAAGGATTTGAGCTAGATGTCGATGTTTTATTACCTTGCCAATGCTGGTTCCACAATGTAGTCTTTTCGTTGTCCTTATTACCAGAGCCGAGTCTCCCTCAACTCTGACATTTATATGGCCCTCTCTTATTAGAATATCCAGGCCCTGTTGCAATGCTCTGAACTCAGTTGCATTATTTCTTGTGCTACCAATGCTAACTACATAAAGGCGAATGATTTTTCCACCGTTGTCTCTGATCACTCCTCCCGCGCCTGCCTTTCCAGGATTACCTTTGGATGCTCCATCGAAATTCAGTTTCAGGAAGCCCGCTTGAGGCGGGGTCCAAGCCTTGTCTTCGCTTTGGATCTGCGGGTCGCGAGGAGCAAGTATGTTGAAAATCCAATCTTTCAGCTCTAACAAGTGCAAAATACTTAGGTCTTGGGTTGACATGTGGTTTTTTGGAGGAGGGATGTTTATGCTCAAAACTGTCTCCCTAATTTGGTTTTTGATAGAATCCACCACCTTAGTGATAGGAAGGGATTCATTCTTGAATATTATCCTATTTATTTCCTTCCAAATTTCCCAAATGACCATCCTGAGAGTTAACCCCCAGCTTTAACCACCAACATAAGTTAACCATTTCATTTTCGCTGTAGTGTTCCCTCCAATTCCCAAGAGTTGCTTTGATATCCTCCTTAACTATATCCGTTTGTTGATACATTGTAGCTACCCAGTGCCAAACCTCCGTTGTGTAGGAGCACTCATCTAGTATATGGTCTGTTGTCTCCTCCTAGGATTTGCAGAGGTGGCATCTTGAGGGTCCATTGATGCCTCTTTTAACAAGGTTTTCCCACGTTAGGATTTTCTTGTATAGGATCAACCATTTAATTTTTTTTATTCTTCGTCCACTGTGGGAGGTTCCATAGTCATTTCTGTTGGGGTTTTGTGTTCCTCTGGTCATGACCCGCAATATAGTGATGGGCTTTGTTCAGGGTAAAATTTCCACCATCTTTCATGCCCTAGTGTAGTTGGTCTTCCTCGTCCGAGATCATAATATTTCTTTTTCCTATCTCCTCTTCAATAACTTTAACCAATTGAGAATCCCGATTTCTATCTTGAGTTTGGATGTTGTCCCAAGTTCTCCATTTTGAGATATTGTCCCTTTTTTTCCAATAATGACCTACTTTTATTTTTCCTTACCGTAGCAACTCTTGTTTAATTCCTTCTCTGTCTTGGTTTTCCATCCCGGGTTCCTACTGCCAAGCATCTTGCCATAATCTTGTTGTTTGACCATTCCTAATTTCCCAGAAACTATGATTCCGAATCCAATTTTTATTTCTCCAAGCTAAATTCCAGATGGTCGATCCATCTCCTGTACCTGTGAATCAGATAAGGTCCCGAGGGGTGTTTCCTGGGGCGTATTTTTCTTTCCATAGATTGTCCCATGGGATTGAGCCATCTTTGACCCATCTCCACCAACATTTTCCCCCATAAGCAACATTTGTCGTTTGTGGTTCTTGCAAACCAAGTCCACCTTTGTTTTTTGGCCAACATAATTTCTCCCAGGATACCAAAGCCCATTTCTTCTTATCCTTTGCTCCTCTCCACAAGAAATTCCTCTGTATTGATCTAATTTTTTGTAAAATTCCTTTTGGGGCTGGAAAAAATGACAGTAAATAAGTTGGGATAGCTTGTAAAATCGCCTTCGTGAGGATTAGACGTCCTGCAAAATTTAGGGTTCAGTAGGTCCATCTTTTGACCCTGTCTTGTAGTTTGGTTATTATACCTTCCCACATTGTATTCTTACCTACCTTATCCGTTAGGGGTACTCCCAAATACTTTGTGGGGAGGGTCTTCCTCTCAAAGCCCAGTACATTGGAAAGGTTCCTTTGAACTACAATGTTCACGTTGAAGAAGTAAATCATATATTTTGAGTGATTTATTTCAATACTTGAGGCTTCTCCAAAATCGGCTAAGATTTCCTTATAAGCTGTTGCCTCCAAGACTGTTGGAATTCCATGTAGCATTGTGTCATCCAAATTTTTTTGATGAGTGGTTGTGGGACATTATTCATACATTCAGAGACCTTTTATAGTTCCTTCTTCGGTTGCAACTTTTATAGTTCGACTCAACCCCTCCATCATAAGAATGAACAAGAAAGGGAATAAAGGGTCCCCTTGTCTGAGGCCCCGGGAAGGGTAGAAAGGTTTGGCTGGGGCTCCATTGACCAGTATGGAGAAAATTTTCGTGGACACTAGGGTCATTACCCATTGTGTCCAATGATTATCAAAGCCATAGACTTCCATTGTTTTTTCCATGTAATGCCAACTTAGTTTGTCATAAGCTTTGGTGAAATCTAGTTGTATTATCATGCCAACTTTTTTCCTACTTTTCAAAGTGTGGATTATTTCATGAGCTTGAATAATGTTGTCCAGAATTTTCCTACCTTCCACAAAGCCTGACTCTTCCTTTGAGATCAATATGGGGAGGATGAGTTTCAGTCTATTTTCTATCACTTTTGAGATTATCTTGTACACCACATTGCTTAGGGATATCGGTCTAAACCGATCCAGAGTCCTCGCCTCATTTTCTTTGGGGATCAAAGTGATGAAGGTAGAGTTCATAACTTTAAGAATAGAGGCCAAGTGTATTGAATATTCCACTATACCATAAATATCGTGTTTTACCACTTCCTAGTAGGCTTTGAAGAAGTCCATTGTGAAGCCATCAGGGCCTAGGGCCTTTCCATTTGGCATCTCCTGGATTGGTTGGTCAACTTCTTCTGGTGATATTGGTTTCCTTCAATTTTGATTATGCTCCTCTCTTACCAATCTAGGAATATGCCTCACAATTATTTGGATTGCATCTGACCGGTCTAGGTTGGGTTCTCTTTCTATGTCCTGAAAGTGCTTAACTAGAGATTTTTCGATTTCCTGATGGGATTCTCTCTCTATTCCTTCCCGATCTCGAATTTTCAAGATTCTATTATGAGTTCTTCGAGCTATTGTCGACTTGTGGAAGAAGTTTGTGTTTTTCTCCCCTTCCTTTAACCACTGCACTCCAGATTTCTGTCGCCAAATAATTTCCTCTTGCTGACATATTTTCTCCCATTCCTGATGCAAATGGATCTCCTCCTTTTTCCTCTCCTCATTGTAGCCTTTTTGAATACATAGTTCCTGAATCCAACCCATTTTTTCTTCGAGATCTTTTTTTTCTTGGTCAATGTTCCCGAAGACTTCTTGATTCCATTGCTTTAATTTTTTCTTTATATGTTTTAATATGCCTTGAAGTATATGCATTTTTGTCCCCTGTACCTGGATGTCCTCTTTCTACCAAAGCTTGATATTCTCCTTGAAGGTTGGGTGCTCAATCCAAAAACTCTCAAAATAGAAAGACTTATTTTTTGGGGTTCCTTGAAAGTTTGCCTCTAACAGGTTGGCCAATGGTTTGAGCCCCCCCAAGGAAGGATGTTGCCTTCCATATCTATATCTTGCATTATGACTGATTTCAAGATTAAAAATTCGTCTAATCTTGAGGCTACTTGGTGATGCAAATATATTTTGTTGTTCTAGGTAAAAATCCCATTACTCATTTTGATATCAACTAGATTTGTTTTTTATATAAATCCTGAGAAGACCTCAACATCTCTATCCAATCTTCGGACTCCCCCTTTCTTCTCAGCGAGGGTGAAAATTATATTAAAATCACCTGCTAAAATCTAGTGAGGGTTCATATTTCACTCCTTGAGGTTTTCTCTATAATCATTTTTTTCTTATCTTCCAGCAGTTGAGGGCCATATACATTGGTGCACATAACCTTATCTGGATTCCTTATAACTTGCACAATTACTGATAAATAATGCCTTGTAGCTTATGCCGAGATCGAGTCTACTTTTTGTGGGTTCCACAGGGTGAGAATGCCCTCGAATGAATTTTGTCTATCAATATCTAAAAAAAAGTAATTATTCCAAATTTTCCTACTTATTTGTGCCATCTTTTCGGTTGTACATTTGGTTTCCTAAATAAAACATATATTTGGTTTTTCCATTTTTAGCTTATTTTTTAGAATCTTTTGTTTCCCGAGGCTATTCAAGCCTCTTATATTCCAAGTGATAACCTTCATTTTAAACCATGAGGGGGAGAGGCAGGGAACAAATTTTTGATCTTACCTGAATATCAGAAGTGCTCCCAGTTCTTGCAGAACCACGCTGTTGGATTTTCTCCCCTTCTTTCTTTTGGATTGCTTTGGTGATTGCGATTGTTTCTATCGCTCATTTTGATACCCAAATTGCCTATCTACCCATGCATGTGTTTGATTCCTCTAGATTTTTTTTCCTCCCTCATTAGGAAGAGATACTGAATATGATCCAGTTGATCAAAAGGAATGGTGTCCATTCCTTGTTTTTTCCATTGGTCCAAAATATTCTTAAGGTCCATCCCTTCCCTTTCCACTATGTCGCGTAGATCTGGATCCTCTGTTCTGACCTCACTTGGTGTCATTTCGGAATCACCATCCCCCTCCTACATTGGAGTGTTTGTGTCCGGGTTTATATCTCATGTTGATCCTTTGTAATTATTGGTGGTGTTATGAGATTGTTGATTCTCCTTTGCCTTATTTGCCTCCTTCTCAATGGTCTCCCTTTCCCCTTGCTTCTCCTGTCCCTTTTCTCTGTCCCAGGTTTGATTCTTTACCAGGCCTTCAAAGTCGTTCTTTGATTCATGGTTACTAGTTGTGGAGGGTTTGCTTTGTCGTCTATTTCCTTTACCTTTGTAATTTGGCCGAACAAAGCCTTCCTCATCCTGGGGTTGTTTTGTTTTAGCTTGCTCCGTCTTTTTGTTTAACGAGCATTCACTAAATAAATTCCCATGTTCATGACATCTCCTGCATCTAAACATGATCTGTTCATAATCTATATTTTGGATCCACTCCTCATCCCTAAATTCCAAACATATTTCTTTCGGTAGTGCCTCCGAGACATCCATCTCAATACAGATTCTTGCAAATGATGTGTACTTCCCCTTTAAAGTTGCATCTGAAGCCTTGACAATTTTTCCTAGCTTATTTCCTATTTCCACGAAGGTGGACGGTAGCTAATAGTCCAACGGTAGGGAATATAGTCTGATCTAGACTGACACACACTTAAAGGTCTCATTTTTCGGGGAATTGTTTTCCTTCCAGGGTCTCATATACAGTCCAGCTGAGGCATGAAAATAGGGCCCTCATTCAAACACCTTGTCTCTGTCTTCTAGGTTAATAAAGACAAATGTAAAGAAGCCTTTTGATCCTAGGTGTAGATTCACCTCCACGCTTGGTTTCCAATGACATTTGATCCAACTTCGTAGGATTTTTTCGGTGGGCCATAATCCCATAAACTTGCAGATCAAGGCATGCACCCTCATCTTATCTCTATATTATTGAATCTGCAGATATTTTAGTACAACTCTTGGGATCATAGTCATTTTTGGTTTTCATGGGTTGCTCCCTTCCACCCCATTTGGATGTGATGGATCTGTCGCCTTGCCTTGGGTCTCTGTGCTCTCCTCTCCTGCTTTTTCTCTTTTTTTCATGCTTGTCCTTGCCTTGCGTCTCTGACACCGATCTTGATGTCCCCAACAATGGGGACTTGAATCCTTCTCCGCATGGAACTTTCCCTCTATCAACCACTACTTTCTTGTAGGAGGGAGACCCATTCCCTCACCCTTTGTTTACCATTCTACTCACTGCAACACCCTGTAAACTTGCAAAAATAGAGGTCATCGGATAATACGCTCCTCAACCCTCTAAAAAAACATCAAAAATTCAAAAATCAAATTTTGTTTCAAATGCATGTTAAACCCCTCTCTCATACTAAATTATTATACGATATATTAATATACTAAAAAATTATTAATATTTTTAATACTTTAATATTAATGTATTAAACCAACATAGATTCATCTTAACCCCCAATCTATCAAGCGCCTAGAGGGATCAAATATTTCGAGGCCAAAACTTTTTTAGAGTGCAAAACTTGAGGAAAGGTTAAAGGTTTGCACCTCCAGAAATTTGATCCTTCTTGATGCTTTTCACCACACACAGATATATATATATATATTTTTTTTAATATAATAAAAAATATATTAATATACTAAAAAATACTTTATTATTAATGTATTAAATCAACATTGATCCATATTAACCCAAGATCTTAAGCGCCTAGAGGGATCAAATCTTTAGAGGCTAAAACCTTTTTTTAGAGTGCAAAACTGGAGGAAAGGTTAAAGGTTTTCACCTAGAAAAATTTGATTTCTCTCGACCCTTGATAGATTAGGGGTTAAGATGGATCTATAGCCATAATTGTATTTATTGCCATAATTGTTGCGTGGCACTCTATAGCCCAGTATGGGAGAGATGTCCATGTAACATAATGCATTATATATATATATATATATATATATATATATTTGCACCCATAGGTGCTCTATAGCTCGGTATGGGAGAGATGTCCATGCAACATAACACATTAAAATAATAATAAACAAATA
>ML780675.1:69616-116877 GCA_009831015.1 Picea engelmannii
AGCTACACCTTCAGTGAACATCTAGAAATCCATAACCATTTTCATTGTAGACTAAAATGTTCACTAGTTAGTGAATGATTTTCATACAAAACCATGTTTCGTGCTGTAAGAATCCCTTTCCATCTTGCTATCATCAGGACATTTACTTCTAGCTCCCAACTACTAACATTTTCTTGAATTTTTATATTAGATGATCTGTGAGATTGATCTATTATTACAATGATGAATGTTCCATATATAGAGAACATATGGTGACCATCCACGAAAGAAGTGTCCCTTGGATAATAAATAGCTACTTATTTATTATATATATTTAATATACCTTATATTATAAATATAATAATTATATTATTAATTATTAGTCTAGGAGAATGTCTTCCCGATTCTTCCCAAACATTAACACTTTGAAACTCCCAAAAATTGACGCAAAATGGGATTCTATCCACATCGACACATTTTACTTCATTAACCACATTGATGGCTCAACATTATATGAAAATTTAACCTGGCGGTACACCAATTTTAACCAAATGCACCAGGGCATACCCGAAACATAACGCCCTGACACGTCAATGTTCAAACGCACTGCCATACTTTATAAAAAACATACATATGCCAAATAATCTCACTGGTGTCGTTTAACATTACCCATAGGTACACTTCACTTAACTAACGACACTGTTAACATAACGATTTATAAAATTTCACGTAACAATGCAACCATTGTAATCCAACACACTAGTACTGTAAACATAAATGCACTGGGACATGCATTGCCCAATTTTCATAGTGGGGTGTCTCATTGGACACCTCGTTCCTGGTGTTCTATCATTTATAATGCCCTAAGGTACAAAACATCAGTGCTCCACTATCATGGTGGTACCGATGCATTAATAGTAACGCGTCACACTGATTTAGTTGTGATAATGAATTTTATCTTAGAGGTTCCCATCAGTCCACCAAATGCACCTGTCTCATAAATAAAATTTCACAAGAAGACATTGTGTTGGTGCTTCGGTAGACATGGCACAATGGTGCTTTTGGTTTAATGAAGGTCACCACAGATTTGTGCACTATAAGTTTTAGCATTGCAGTGCATGTTTGTTAATGAGACAAACTAGTGCTATTAAAAGCATTGCATTGGTGCCAATAGTCCTATGGGATGCACTGCTTAGCGGTGTTATTGTTTTGACATAGAGAACCGATGGTAGGGCGCATGGACTTTTGGCAGCGCACAGGTTTATTTTAAATATGTTTTTTGCAAAAAAAATAAATTGTATTTTTAAAGTCTGTGTCATTTATATATGTATTTTTTTTTATAATTTCAATTTATTTTATTTGTATATATGTGCCTAAAAATATTTGTATGTGAATCAGAGATGACGATGATGAGAGGAGAAGGAGACAGGGAAACAATAGGTCAAGACATATGATTTTGTGTGTGAGTGGGAGGCTAGGGAGAGGGATATGGAGGCTTACCCTCACCCTATTTCAAAACATACTCATGACCTTTTGATGGATATTGGCCTCCTAAAGTTTTATTAGGAGGGTAGATCCCTTAGTGGTAATGTTGCATTGCTACAAAAATTGATTTGTCACTGGGACCATGCAAGACATGGGTTCATGGTCAGTCTGGATATCATGTGGTATCATCCCACAAAGGAGGATGTCTATTTCATCACTAGGTTGTCTAGGATGGGGGTGTATTGTCCCCATTTCCCTGCGCTATCACCCAAAATTGCAAGAGAGACCTAGCTTGAATATGTGTGGAGATATATCAATTCAGATATTATTTTGGCTTTGGATTTCTAGGTTAAAGGTGGTCAGATGTAAAATGATGCATTTGAGAGAGGGGATGTTAGGTGCATTTGTCATATTCTCTCTTCATTGTCAAAGTATATATTGGATGGGAAGCAATTTAGTTTCTCTATGTTGTATTATGTAGATATTTTATTGCAGGAGATCCTATTGATTAGGTGGGTGGATGTTTTTTTGAGACAATTTTTTCATGCATTAGATCGTTATTATTTTGTTTTGTCTGGGCCAAGATTCTTCCCATTCGTGTC
This sequence comes from Picea engelmannii, assembly GCA_009831015.1. Lineage (NCBI taxonomy): Eukaryota > Viridiplantae > Streptophyta > Pinopsida > Pinales > Pinaceae > Picea > Picea engelmannii. The sequence goes on from ML780675.1 coordinate 71,683, forward strand.
TGAGTTGTAAAAACTATTTTTGAGAGGCTTCATTCCACTTGACCAATGGTACCTTGTTTTCCTGCTAGGTCTATGTTTGATGCATGCATGTGCATGTGGGGGAAGTTGATTCCCAAGAGGGGCCAACCCGAGTTTCTTATTACTCTGGTGGGAAGGGAAGTATTTGATTTATTGTCTAGCGAGGATGATAATGTCCTCGATGATTGTAGAGCACTCATATGTGGGGATAGATTAGAGAGGATGTCCAAACATTGGATTTATATTAGAGGAGCTATAATATGAGAGGTAATATTTTCATTTTGTTTTGATCCATATATTTGTATATTTTAATGTCTTATTTAATTCACATGTAATTTATCTTGACATTTTTTTCAATTATCTTATAATTATTATCTATTGTTTTGCATATATTGACACATATGTTGGGGATGTGCCTCCCCAACATGAGGATGAGGCGATGGATGAGGTAGAGGAGAAGCCTCCAGTAGTACAAAGACCCCACATGCCACCTAAGCTCGATACGAGAGTTCGACTAGAGGTGTCAGATGAGATATGTCGTTTCATGACTAGTCACAAAGTGGTACTTGTACCCCCTAGAGACATATTACGAGTATAGGTGCTCTCTACTACATGGAAGCATTTTCCTCGTGACATGACAATGTTAAGCCCTTAATAGTGGCACATTAACACTTAATTGGGGCATATTACATTAGTAATGTTATTTTATTTATGTCATCTTGGGTCCATTAGTTGTAAGGATTGAAAAATTTCCTAATAGAGAGGACACCTGAAAGTGAAAATGTATCCCATGAAATTCATGATGAGGACACAAGGAAGATGAATCAAGAATGGAGAAACTCTAACTTTGGGTTGAAGACCAACCACTTTCCTAAGATAGAGATGAGAAATTTTGATGGCAAGGACCCAATCACATGGATACTTCAGATGGAGCAATTATTTGATATACATAATGTGCCACATACACAAAAGGTACATATTGCTTCTTTATATTTAGAACCTAATCAATTTGTGTGGTATCGAGGGCTTTGTTCTCGCAAATCACTCATGACTTGGACAGTTTTCACGGAAAAAATGATAACACACTATGAGGATACAAGGAGCAATACTTTCTTTAGCCAATTGATAAATACCAAGCAAAAGGGTTCATTTACAAAGCACATTGAGAACTTCCAAAGATTGAATATAAAGGTAACACATATTCAAGATGATCACTTGATTGATGTATTCATGGGAACTTTAAGGGATAACATTCAACATGAGGTTCATCTTTGGGAACCCAAATCATTAGAGAATGCATTTAGGGTGTCAAGAAATGTTGAAAGTAAAAATATGGCTATGGATACTAGAAGGACCACTCTTAACATCTATCGAGAGAATAATGGTTCTTCTTCTAAAACACCTCAACCTACAAGGTTGGCACCTCAACAATTGGAGGAAAGAAAAGAAAAAGGTTTATGCTTTAATTATGACAACAAGTATAGTAAGGAACATAAGTGTGGTGAGAAGAAATTATTCTACATAGATTGTGAACAAGAACAAGAAAATTAAGGGATGGGGTTATAAATTTTTTGCTTTCCTACAAATCCATGAATTCCTTAGTTGAGGACACCATCACCTTGTGCTCACTGAGATATTTCCAATGACTATACCCTTGTCCAAAACCAAGTTCTGGTTTGAAAGTTATGGATTTTCGAAGTTTTTAGGGTGTCATTAGGAAATGGACACCACCTTCGCCATGTGGCATCACTTCTCTCGTGTCTTCCATCACGGTACTATCGTGACCCATATCGTCATTCTATGGCAGTGACGTGGTCACAAAATGAGGGTTTTACAAGGAATATCACCCCAGGTCTTTTTTATCGAGCCTTCATCCCTTCGCCAAATCTTGTCCAAGTCCAAAAACTTCCTCGGGGACCCAAAGTCTCTTTCCACTCCAAAATCTATTATGGAGCTCTATCCACCCTTAGATTTGACAATTAAGATTTATCCACACTTGATACATGGTTTAGACTTGACATGGGGGGTCCCACACTTAATTCATTCCCAATATCATGATGCCACATGGACCTACCCGGACATGACACATCACCATGGCATACGCGGGCCCATCCAATCGAAGTTGAACACTACAACAAAGGAACTTCTATGCTTTGACGTTTAATTCCCTCTCCTATATCCTCAAATCTCCAAGAGTCCGAGAATCCTGAAGTTTTGGACTCCTGAAGAGGGTCCCATGTGCATACTTACGAAATTAACTTAAGACTAATCATAGGATTTCTTTAATCCTAGTAATTAAGTAACCTCCGACCTTCAGGCCATATCCCAAGTTACACTCTACTTCTACTCCCGAAATCCCGAATTTCCACGGACCATTAATCTAATATCCTTTGAGATATTTCTCAACCATTCGATCGAGAGTAGTGGAAGGATAGAATAAGTTGGAGTATTAACCAGAAGAAGACGCTAGTCGCTAACTCCTGACCACTTTGGTCGGTAATACTCCAGAGAGGTTGAAAGGTGGATATCTTAGCTCGTTTTGAGCACAGCGAAGGGTTCTAAGACCCTGGTCATATGGGACTTGACAAGCCCCAGAGGACTACACTCTTAAATCTTAATTGAGATTTGGTTAAGTTGGTGGACTCAAGCCTAAGGTCACTTGGAAAAGGAAATGGTTTGAAGGAAGCACCATTCGTCTACGGAGCTCGATATCTAAATTATAAAATGGAAAAAGGTAATTTCGAGGGATCGATAGGACCCAAGCAATCTCGTAGATTATGTCTCGAATCTATATTTGCGAAATTGATCCTTGGGAAATCCCTTTGAGTATTTTCCAACCATCACAGATGCCAAAGTATTATGCCCCCAAATTCATTTAAAACCCATTACTAACAATTCTCATTTTCTAAACAAAGGTAGGAAGAAAATCATTTACAAATATGATATTCAAGTTTTACTTCAAATTTTCCCAGACCACTAGGCCATAAGAGCCACAAATTCTACCATTCAAACAAAGTAAAATATTATGCCATCATCTAGCTTAGGAAAATACATATGACAACAAAACAATCAAGATAAGATCAAGATCCAGGTATATTATTACTTGACGAGATGGATTAAAGCAACACCAGTGAAAGATTGTAGCACAAAGACTGCAACACACTTCTTATTTGAGAAAGTAGTCACAAGATTTGGATGCCCTAGGGTTCTAATGAGTGATCAAGGGACACATTTTTATCAAAAGTACTATCCAAAAAATGAATGAATAATTCGAGATACATCATCAAAAGATCACTCCTTACCATCCCCAAGCTAATGGAATAGTGGAAGTGTTTAACAAGATATTGGAGAATGCATTAACCAAGATTTGTAATGTGAACATGGATGATTGGTATTTGAAGATAGCAACAATGTTATAGGCATATAGCACTACATGTAAGAAGCTTATACGACAACCACCTTTCATACTGGTGTATGGACATGAAGCAGTAGTTCCTCTAGATTATTTGATATCTAGTATACACATTGCAACAATTACAGATATGACAAAAAGACGCCCATCTCAAGAAAGATTAGCATAACTAATGGAATTAGAAGAAGAAAAAATTGTAGTTGGTTTCCATCAGGAGGTACAGAAAGAAAAGAAAAAGGCTTGGCATGAAATACATATTAAGAACAATAACTTTAAATAAAGAGATCCGGTTCTCCTTTATGATAGTAAATATTTGCATCACCCATGGAAATTTATGATGCATTGGCTAGGGCCATATGAGATAAAATATCTCACAGATAGAGGTATCGTGCAACTAAAGAATTTAGCAGGCAAGGAGATTCAAAGAATGGTGAATGGTAGTCGACTGAAACTATATAGAGATAATCGACCTACCAACCCTTAGGTAGGAGAAATGTTTCATCATACTTCTTTACAATCAACATGTAACCAAGGTCCAACACTTACATGTTTTCCCCGTGTGTGACTTAACTAGACTTACAAACACAATCATATTTAACTAGACTTACAAACATCCATGAAATAATAAAAAATACAAAAATGGTACATACCATACCAGATCTTATGACCATATACCCTTTTACATTATGAAACAACAATTCCTATATCACTCCAAATAGCGAATTACATAACTACACCACACCACAGCTACACATACCATTTCTAAGTATAGAATAAAAAACTACATATACCATTTCTAAGTGTTCAATCAAAAACGTTCTGTGAACAACATTTCATCATGCTTGCTTACGATCAACATGTAACCAAGGTCCAACACTTACAGGTTTCCCGTGTGTCACTTGTACAACTATTACAATTACAAGTCAAAATTCCATTAACTATTTCGATTACAAGTCAAAATTCCGATACATGCCAATAAGAATGTATAATAATGTAAATGTTTCAGTTAAATTTAGCTTAATACAGAAGTCAAAGACTAACGTAATATTGATAAACAAATTTGAAGTGAAATGCAGGGAAATGGCCGGCTTCAGTCGATCTTCATGTCGGGCCTCGGTTCCAAGACAATGAGACGCTCCTGTTCGCCGTCGAAACCTCTGGCTGCTGTGGGACAACTTGGAAGCGTAGTCCATGAGTTTTGGGTCAAGTTGTACACTGCCATCTCCTGATCATCAAATTTTTTGAAGTAGACGCAATCGCCCATTCCAACGCATTCAAACTGTAAAGACCCAAATCTCATTTTCAAAATGCCATACACTCTTGGAGGCATTGTCGTAATTTTGTTCCAGTTTGGGACGGTCGCCTTAGTAAACTCCCAGATAGTAATTGGTGTATCGATTTCAACCCGCGACAGCAATAAAATCCGCGACCCGCAGTTAACCAAGCGAGAGTAGTTTCTGACGCTATGGATCATATCCTCCGGCAATGCAACAAAGAAGGACGTCCGCTCTCTGAGGTTGAAACCCATAATGCACTGCTTAGGATGTTGATCAGTCAAAAGGTAGAAACAGCCTTCACCAAAAACCATATCCCACCCGTGAAAACGATGTCCTTGGAACACCAAATTTCTGGGCAGTCGTCCCGCCATCATCCATGCCTTGTAAGTAGAATCGTAGACTAACACTGGCTTTTGGTGCTCGGTACCATCGCCCACGAAAAGCACTTTGTACCCATTTTCCCCTTCTTGCACGATGCCTTTCAACACGAGATTCCGTACTTCGAACGGAATCTCAGGAAGTTTTAAGCAATTACCTGTGAGAGGATTGCAAACATAGGTGCGGAAACTTTCCCTGTGACTAATCAAGAACAGGCCTGCGGCAGATCCATGGTAACGAAAGCGGTCTGAGAAGGAAAATGACAAAGTTGGCCAGGACGTCCTCCAACGCCGTGTGAAGGGTAAATATGCCGAACAAGGGCGTCTGAACTCCTCATCGCATACCAACAGCCATGGTTTCTTTTAGGTGCCATATCTACAGACAGATTCCGCTGGGAGCCATTCCAACACCTCCTCAATCAAATCATCCGGTAATTGAGATAATAAGTTCTCCACAGCGTATGCGTCGCCCATTTTCAAAGGTGGACTCCAAGAGATGATCAAGAATCACAGATCAAAGCGACAAACTGGCTTGTACTGTTCTATGGTATTCAAGGAAGGGAAATGGTGGACTCCAAGAGATGATTAAGAATCACAGAGCAAAGCGACAAACTGGCTTGTTACGTTGAAAGGCTTATAGCTATTGGCAATGGGTACAATTAATCATCTTTTAATCTAAAATTCTAATTTGATGGTTAACAATTAAAGATGCTGGAATATTCTTAGTCGTCCTCCCAAATCAATGAATGTGATTTACTCTTCATAATCTCCTTGTATTTTTGAATACATCCGTTAACCTTAACCTGTTTACTTTTTAACATTTACTTAATCATATTAAGAAATTACTATAGCACTATATGATTGCCATGTTTAAATGATTAACATTTAACATTACCACGTTTGAATTATTAACCACGAATTTCCTCACCACTTTTTCCTCAAACATTTTAACAATCACAATTATGTAACTGTGCTAGTACTGTTCTATGGTATTAAAGGAAGGGAATCTTAGGAGAGATTTAGATCCTTGAAATGGAATCGTACAATAGGTCGCGACGCTACAAATATTGGTATTTTGGGGTTTTTTTATATTTAAATAATATTATTTTCATAAATTTAAATTTAAACTAGTAAAATATTATAAAATAATATTTTTATATTTTATATTTATTTTAAAAAATGTTTGTGATGAATATTATAAAATAATATTTTTTGATTTTATATTTATTTTAAAAAACGTTTGTGATGAATATTGATATTAATTTTAGTTTATTTTAATATATTTTATCTATTATATTTTTCTCATCTTAAGTTGTATATATGGGTGTGGGTGGGTTTGGGGTGTGGGGAATTATAGATATTATGTATTTTTTAATATTTTCCCATTATATTGGGGTGGGGAATAATAGAGAAAACATAATATGTTTTTTCAATAATTCCCCCACCTTATGCTTTTTCTATTATTCTCCCTACCCGCACGCCCACCCCCATTATGTTTTCTATATAATTGCCCTCTTATTATGTTCTCTCCATTATTCCTCCAACTATATGGGGGTGGGGGGAATAATACATAAAACATAATATGTTTTCTCAATTATTCCCCTCACCTATTATGTTTTTTCTATTATTACCCCCATTATATGGGGTGGGGAGAATAATAAAGAAAACATATTATGTTTTGGCTATTATTCCCCCCACTATATTGTGGTGGGGGGAATAATACAGAATAATAGAGAAAACATATTTTGTTTTCTCTATTTCCTCCACTCTCACCCGCACCCCCACCCTCACCCTCATTTTCCCCACCCCAATGTTTTCTCTATTATATCCCCCACTATATTATTTCTCCCACTCCCACCCTCACCCCCACATATTATCTATTATTTCCCCCACCCCTATTTTCCCCACCCCCATGTTTTCTCTATTATTTCCTCCACCCCCATCCCCAACTTATAAAGTTTAATTAATTGTTTTGATTTATCAAGTTGTTTTAATAATGAAATATTTTTAAAATAAAAATTTAAAAGTTTGGTATATATAAGTGTTTGTGGTTACCATGTGTGCATTTTTATGCATTCCCCTTATCATTCGTGTGTCTTTTTTCTGGTCGTGTCACTTCTTTACCACCACCCATGTTATTTACTCTCAGGGTTTGTCGTTAATCCTCGATTGGAACACTGGATGTTTTGTAATGTTGGATGTTGTGAATGGTCAATTATAACAGTGATGATGTATAGACATCAAGGTAATGCTAGATGCAGATAATGGTTCATTGTAATTCTTCTTTCCATTTGGTGGTGGAATGCTAGAATAATTATATACATCTACGATAAGTCACACTTAAATAGTTCTGGTAACCCCTTCATTTGCAAAAACGTTTAATCTATACAAACGACCTGGCTTTCGAGATTTTGTACACCCTAAATCCTTGATGGAAAACCATCACAAGGTTTCATTTTAAAACAAGGAGTTGTTCTATTATAATTTATGTATATCTATGTTAGTATGTATTCTTTTTTGTGCTAAAATTTATGTCGATATGTAGAATGATCTTTTTGAATTCAACCGCGCAGGTTACCATCTGGCTAAGACATCCTAAGGATTTTTTCTTCAAGATCATTTATGAAGCATTCAAGAAATACCACAATCCTCTCAGGGACAGCCAAGTGGAATTGGACATCATCTGGCGGAAGGTGAAGGGGCAGGAGTCTCTTCCACGAGGTTTTTTATATGTTTTTTTATATTTTCTTTGGGATACATTTTTTAGTAGGCATGGTTTTTTTCACTATTTTGGCATTAGGATTACAATTAATATTTCCAGAATATGTCCTAAATAAACATGGAGGTTTGAGAATAAGATATTCAAAGATATAAAAAATCTCGCTAAATCGTTGGATACCTCTCTCCTTTCTGAGACGAAGAGTAATGGTGGTGCAAACCCCCACCACTCCAGGGGCCTGTGCGACCTCCTGGTCTAATGATATTTTATGCTAAGGAGTTGAATTAGCTCTCAGGCCCCTATTGTGTTGATGATTACAGTTGCGTGAGACATTCTCCAAGACACATACTGAGTGAGTCAGCCTGTGAGAGAGCCCATGAGTTGGGTGTGCCCATGAGATGGGTGTGTTGTTCCTCTCTATGACGAAGATGGAACAATGTGTGCCTTGTGTGGGGTGAGGAAACCCATGAGTTGGGTGTGCCCATGAGATGGGTCTGTCATTCCTCTCTAAGACGAAGATGGAACGTTTTGTGCCCCTGTGAAGGGAAGATGCCCATGAGTTGGGTGTGTCGTTCTCTATGAGATGGAGATGAAACGATGTGTACCCATGTGAGGGGTGAAGGAGCCCATGTGATGGGTTTACTGTTCTCCTCTATCCAGAGAGTTGAAATGATGTGATACTCTAGATGATTCTCTTGTGAGACTCAATGAAATAGAGATCTATTGAGTAGGGTGTTCCTGTGGCTGAGCACAGGTGGACATGATCCTAGTGGTTGAGCACTAGTGAGTGTGTATCCTGATGATTCTCCTGTGAGATGCAGTGAGATTAAGATCTATTGATTTGGACATCCATGTGGCCAAGCACAGGTGGACGTGCCCCTAGTGGCTGAGCACTAGTGGTTGTGTGAGATCCCTTCCTATATTGTCTGAGAGTTAGACTTACCTGTAACCCTAATTGTGATGTAAAGGGTACATGTCGGCCCCACCATAAAGTGAAATTTAATTAATGTAAAAGATAATTAATATTGTAATTATTAATTATATTATGAGTTATTGAGTTTGACCCTATTGTTCCAATAGACACCACTTTTGATGTGCCCAGTCTAATATAAATAAAGGTGATTTCCCCATTGAGGAAACACAACACAAGTGTGATTTTGGAAATTTTGGCAAGTACAAGTTATAGGGATGAAGTGCACACCTCTCTTGGGCTCTAGCCTTCTAGGTTTTGTGAGCACTCTTTTGTGTGCTAAGTTTATGGTGTGGGAGGTATTTCTCTTGAAGAATATAACAAAGGATTGGCTGGGTTTTTTTCCCTTGTTGAGAAGGGTTTCCCATGATACTTCTTGTGTACTTGTGCATGGTATTTCTTCTTGTGATCTTGATTACTGCAACAAATTGTCTATGGTGTAACTGCACTTGTCTATGGTTCAAGAAAAATTCTAAAATTGCAATGAACTTCATTCTTGAGCTTATCTTAATGAAAAATCAACATGGTATCAAAGCTTAGGTCTTGAAGAACACATTTCATAGGAATGTACTAGTCATCCCTCCTCTTTTGCAGAACTGTACGACCCTCCTAGGGTTTCCATAAATTATGTACGACCCTCCTTATTTTCCAGTTTCAGCTCTTAATACTTGGATGTTGGGGCCAAATTTGGCATAGGAGAGTACGGCCTCCTCCAACGCACCTCCAGAGACTTTCAGAGTGAAATTCTGAGCATTTTGAATTTGTCCCTAGTGTTTCTAGGGTGCCGCAATCTTCTTCATATTTTTGGTTTTAGGGTTTCTACAACTCATTGAAGGAGATTTTCATCTCACCAGTATTCTTGTGACTCTCTTAAGGCTTATTGTTGGAAGTCTTAAGCCCAACAAAACCTAAGGTTTCTAGCCTAGCCTGGTCGTTAATGTTTCTAGCCCAGTTGACAAGGGGTTGTGAAGAAATATGAAAATATGACGAAGAAAACCTTGGTGGAAGATTGGATTGATGGATCAAGAAACTTCAGCTCCTGGAATTCAAGACTTCATATCACCCTTAAAGAGGATGGCCTATTGAGTGTGATACAAAATACTTTACTAGAGACAACTATCAATGAAGATAAGGAAGAAAGAAAGGAAGATGACGTCAAGGTAAGGAAGATGATCATCTAATCGGTAAGAGATCATCTCCTACCTCGTATTTCCAACCTGAAGATAGCTTATGAAATGTATGAAGCCTTGAAGAATATGTTTGAGAGTGAAAAAACCCTCAGATCCCTTACATTGAAGGGTCGACTTCAAAGTATCAAGATGAAAAAAGGTGATACTGTTGCTACCTTCTTTATGAATATGTCAGATATCATAGATCTGCTAGGTTCCATTGGAGAAATCATATCTAACATAGAACTTGTTTTGACCACTCTCAATAATATTCCAAAACATTGGGAACCATTCCTTCAAAATATCATTGAAAGAGAAAAACTACTTGCTTTTGATCGTCTATGGACAGACTGTCTCGAACAAGAAATTAGACTTAGAGCTAGAGGAGTGGAAGACTTCCATCCTGAATAAAATCATGCTCTTGCACTTCATATAAAGAAAGGAGGAAGATTTAAAAGAAACTTCAGGAAAACATTCAAATATGAGAAGACTTCATCAACTTTAGGTTATGATCAAAGAAGAGACATGGAAAAGATCTAGTGCTTCAGATGTGACAAGTATGGACACTATGCAAGAAATTGTCCTAACAAAAAGAAAGGAAGACAATATGCTTCCATCGTTGACATTGATCCAGACCCACCTCAAAAGGATGAAGACAAGAGAGATGAGGATGAAGACAAGAGAGATAAACTAAATGTTATATTGAGCATGACTGCAGACTCAGGTAAATTGTTTGATTTAATTATTAAACTTGTATTTGATTACATATTTGATAGTGAAGGGTATTTCCCCTAGTGTGGGAGCCCTCATGACTTGAACAATTATCCCTGGTATGGGAGTCCAACCTTTATTGATTAATTATTATTCTAGTATAGGAGACCATCCCTATGGGTGGCCATCTTGGTTATTATACTAGTACAAAGGTCATCAAAATACTGTAGAATCAGTAGAGGACCTAAGAAGACATGAGACATCTCCAGGTTAACAAACAAGAAAAGGAAGATATTTATCCTTCATAATTCAAGAGGGAGTTACTTGACTCAGAGGGAGTCAAACTATTTGAGAAGAAGGAAGAGACATTACCTTCTCCCCTTCAGTAGTTTAGAGGGAGACAACTATTGATCTAGTTGATACAGTTGCTCCAGTTGATATGACCAGAAACATTGTAGTAGGCCATAAAAAGGCATGTCTAGGGTTGAAAAAATCTACAAGAAGCAGAGGGACATGTAGCCTTTCAAGGCACATTCTGAGAGAGCAAGAGACCAAAGATATTTTTCAGCTACTTTTCAGCCACGAGTCACATCATGAATTCTGAGCCTTCTTGTCATGGAGAAGTGACAGATGAGTAGATATGGAAAGATTACATGATAGAAGAATACCAATCTATATTGAAGAATGATGTATGGGATATTGTTCCAAGACCAGAAGGGAACTCTGTGGTGACTTCCAAGTGGATCTAAAATATCAAGCATGCAACTGATGGAAGTGTCGAGAAATACAAAGTGATATTTGTAGTCAGAGGATTCTCACAAGTAGATGGATTTGACTATGATTAGACATTTACTCCAGTAGCCCGATACACTTCCATTCGTACCATCATTGCACTAACTACATCCATGAGTTGGAAACTACATAAGATGGATGGATTCTTGATGAGTTTGGGCTTTAGAAAGATTGTTTCTAATCCAAACTTATATTATCATATTGTTGGTGATGAGTGCCTGATCTTGGTCCTATATGTGGATGATTTATTCCTTACCAGTTTAGAAAGACTTGCTACTGAATGCAAGTGAGCATTGACTTCTAGCTTCAAGATGAAGGATCTGGATATAATGCACTACTTCTTGGGACTAGAAGTATGACATAGGATTGATGATAATTTTCCTGAGTCAAGGAAACATGGAGATATTGAAGAAATTCAGTATGAAATAATGGAAATCCATGCCTACATCGATGGTGATGGATTTGAAGAAAATGAATGATGTTGATTCAAGTGAGATTGATCCACAACTGAGAGAATCACTGATGTATCTGGTTAACACCAGAACTGATATATGCTATGCAGTGAATGTACTTAATCATTTCATGAGTCAATCGTGACAGACTCACTGGATAGTAGCAAAACATGTATTGAGATACCCAAGAGGCATAGTTGTATATCACCTAAGATACGCCTCCAGTGTAGACTTGATCTTGCATAAATATACCGATGCAGATTAGGCAGGGAGCACAATGGACCAAAAGAGAAAATCTTGTTGTTTTTTTACCTTAGGTTCTGCCATGGTTTCCTGGTGCAGAAGGAAACATAGCTCTTTGGTCTTGTGTACCGCAGAAGAAGAGTATATAGCATTGAGTGTGGCAATTCGTGAAGCATTGTGGTTTCACAAGATTCTAACAGATTTATTTCATCATGAGATGGATCCTACCATTATTCATTGTGATAACCAGAGTTGTGTGAAGCTCTCTGAGAACCATGTGTTTCATGATAGATCGAAACACATTGAGATAAAATATCATTATATTAGAGGCATGGTGCATAGGAAAGCAGTACACGTGCAATACCTTCCTACCTATGAGAAGATTGTAGATATCTTCACCAAACCACTTTCCAAGATGAAGTTCGAGTACTTTCGCGAGAGTCTTGGCGTAGTAGAGAATACCTCCCTAGATGAGAGGGAGTGTTGATGATTACAGCCAAGATGAAGTTCGAGTACTTCCGTGAGAGTGTCAGGTAGCTAGAGAGGTAGTGAAGGGTCTAAAGGGCCCATAATGATAATAGTGGAGGCCATTCAATGTAAGGTGGACTAGGTCCACTACATTATTAATTAAGGCTCACTATGGTAGTTAGATATAATAAATGTTGATTAAGATTGGTTGTCATTGATGTCAACCCTTGAAGAAAGTCCGTTAGCAAATTATAGTAGCACAAAGGTTTGGGTAATGGACCCAAGGTTGTTTCATGTATAATGGTATGCGTTTTAATATATTTGAAGGTAATACTATTCTATATGGATAGTACATGTCATGCAATTTATGGTGGTATATGGAATGTCACATAACTCCTCATGGTTTGAGATTTATGACCTTACGAAGTTGGAGGACCTTCATATGTTGGCTTGAAGCCCCAAAAGGTCAAAGAAGTCAAAGATCTTGCAAAGAAGAAATTATTATTTAAATGATAACGTAAAGTGACATAGTCAGGAAGCATTATTTAAATAATAAAGTGAAGTGACAAAATCAAAGAATATTATTTAAATGATAAAGTGAGGTGACAAAGTCAAGGAGGAATATTTAAATGATAAAGTAATGGAGAACTTTCTAATTATGGAAAGTGGCTAACCCTAAAAATGAGGAAAATAGGTTAAGTGATCTATAAATGGGTTAAGTGACCTAGAAATAGGTTAAGTGACCTGGAAATGAGTTAAGTGACCTAGAAATGGGTTAAGTGACCTAGAAGATGGAGAGTATAAATAAGAGGCAAGACTCTCTCATTTTACATCACACTTGAGAATATTGAATATCTATAGGTGACTGAGGTAACCAAAGGATATATAAGCCTAATTTCATAGGGAAGGTGAAGAAAAGAGGGCCGAAATTCAAGGGAGGATAAATTCTTTTGATGATGTTTTCTAAGGTATGTTATTTATAGGTCATCTCACCATTTTCACAATAAAATGTTTTCTAGAATGATTCAGACCGTGATATTGATAGGCCATTGAGGAAACATATCCAAGTACCTGTGGTAAAAAATTCTTCTTGTGGGTCATTGTATTTTTGGAGTTACACTCCGTGGAAAATAGGGTTTGTGGCTAGTTTTGAAACTAGTGCAAAACAAGTGTTTTGGGTACAAATGTCATAAATCATTCTTAACAGATCCAAATTTAGTAAGATTTTTTTTTTTTGTTAGAGTACAGTCTATATTATTCCATGTAACATTTTCAGATCGATTCAATAAGTATTTCGTGCGGGGAGCGCTCTACAAGGTCACTCTCTAGAATAAGACACAATTCAACAACGTATGCCATTTTTTATATAACTCCTTTTCTGAGAGGTTCCAAGTAGTGACACCTGGAGGTATTGCACAAAATACATTGAAGAACATTGTATATCAATTTCATATCTTTATTCATTACAGGTACATAGTTATTATTATTTAAAGTTAGGGTTGTTGACTAATCCAAAACTAGTCATGTGAGACTAAAGAAAAATTTGATGAAAATGCTAGTCTCTTATTGTTAAAGTTAAGGAAGGTTTGCAGGTATGTGATAATATACACCAGGTCTATTACAAAGTTACAAATCATATTTGGATGATGATATTGATGAGGGATTTTTGTTGAGGTACATGTTGTGTACATGGTTGAGACAAATAGTTGATGAGTTGGCACATACATGAGGTGTATAGTTGATGATGTTGGTACATATTGATGAGTCATAGTTGATGAGTAGTTGAAACATGATTGGTACATACTTGGTACATGGTTGGATGCACTTGTTTATGGTACAGTTTGATTACAGGTTGTTTGGTACAAGTTGGTGCATGGTTGATGCACTTGTTTATGGTACAGGTTGAGGTACAGGTTGATGCATGGTTCGGGTTTATTGGTACAGTTTTACAATGGTATATGTCATAATGATAGTGTGACAATGGTTCTCTCATTCTACTTCTACTTTAGGGTAGTTGGATGGGGCAAGGACAGGTGGTTGTAGCCACCTTCCGGTTGTAGCCGGAGAACATAGGGGTTTGTAGTCTCCTTCTAGTTGTAGCCAGAGAATAGGTGATTTGGAGCTTCCTTCAGTATGTAGCCTAAGAAACAATGGGGTTGGAGCCTCCTTCCAGTTGCAGCTAGAAAACAAAGGAAGTTGGTTCTTCCAATGAATGTAATTCTTCAAGACTTATAAGAAAAATCATTATGTGGTTTTCTCCCGCTTTGGGTTTCCACGTAAAACATTGGTGTACTGTGTATGATTGTTCATTTGTTCATTGTTTATTTACTCTGCAGTTATTGGATGATGATTCTACATTGATATAACACTTGGATTATATGGTTAAAAATGATTAAATTGCTCTATTATTGATTCACCTCCCCTCGAGTACTTCCATGAGAGTGTTAGGTAGCTAGAGAGGTAGTGGGGGGAGCCAGAGGGCCCATAATGATAATAGTGGAGGTCATTCAATGTAAGGTGGACTAGGTCCACTATATTATTAAATAATTCCCACTATGGTAGTTATATATAATAAATTAGTAGTTAGACATAATAAATGTAAGAGGACTTCTTAGAAGGTTCTACTTCTAGAATATTCCTCCTCTAGAATGTTCTAGGTGATGGTAGCACTAGAGAAAGGAGTTCAAGCAATGTAAGGGGACACGAAGAGAATTATTGTATTTGGAGCGGTATCTCAATAGGAGGATGCCCCCTTGAAGAGGCAAGTTAACATGAAAGGATCCCTTCCATAATAGGATCCATTGTATGGTGTTTCCCTACCTCAAGGGTTTGGTAATAATAAAGTGTGGTTTCTTCTATCTTGCTCTGTGGATCTATTGTGTATTCAATATTTGTGGTGATTATATTTTTAGATCTATTCGGGTTCTTAACAATTGGTATCAGAGCACTTTCCTTGGCCAAAGAAGGGAAGAACTTTTTTCTCTTTTTGCAGAAATTTTCTGGGGAAGAAAAAGAGGGAGTCTCACTTCAGGTTCAGATATGAATCTTTACGACCTGAATTTAACAAAAAAAAATGGGTATTTGAATTCCTCTCGGAAAAATACCCAATTTAAAAAAACAAATCAGTCGAAATGGAGTCTGGGAAGAAAAGTTATGAACTTTTTAAATTCAACAGTTTTCAGGGTTTTTTCGGAAAAGCCGCGATTTTCTGTTGTAATTTATTGTTCTATTTTTTGGCATTTTTCACGATGGTAGAAGGAATGCATAGTTCATAAATTATCAGAGGGTGCTTAGATGGCTATTTCCTCTCAAAACCTCAAATACATTCTACAAATTACTGAAGCATTCAAATCTCAATTGTATGACACATTGAATGACATATTGGATAAATTTGTAGATGGCTTCACAGATGGCCTCAATGATAATTTTCATAGTATTCAAGATTCATTGGATAACATGCAGGAGATATTTATTATGGTGGACATCTACGATGAATATAATCAATAAATATATGCTTGGTATGATTTTGAGGCCGATTGCGATGATTGATATATGGATAGTTGTCATTTTTGGGATGACAACCACTTTCATATTTTATTTGATGACTCTACTCCACCTTCTGTAGAGAACATCAATGTCTCACATCAGGATATAGTTATGATTACCAGCATCCAGCCTGTATATTCTATAATGGTATTGTTCCTTCCAGATTCATCTTTGACCCTTTGCCACTATGTGGATGGATATTCTTATTTGGATCCACATGATAGGTGTGAATATTGGGAGCATCATTTTTAGTTTGTTATTGGGTGTCGATATCTTCCATGTGGAGTTCACATGAGCACTTGGACATGGGACCCTAGTTTACAATGGTTGTTGGACTACTTCATCATGGTGGCTTTGATTTCTCAATGGGAACCTGGTTCACTAGTCTACTTCATCACTATGGTTCACAATTCTCCATGGGACCCTCATTCTCTAGTCTACTTTAGCACTATAGTCCACACTTATCCATGGGACCCTGGTATATGGTTGTACATCAAGCGTTGAGGACAATGCTTTCATAAGGGGGATGTAATGTTAGGTATATAGAGAGGTAGTGGGGGGGGAGGGGGGGGGGGCAGAGAGCCCATAATGATAATAGTGAAGGTCATTGAATGTAGGGTGGACTAGGTCCACTATATTATTAAATAAGACCCACTATGATAGTTAGATATAATAAATGTAAGAGGACTTCTTAGAAGGTTCTACTTCTAGAAGATTGCTCCTCTAGAATGTTATTAGGTGATGGTAGCACTATATAAAGGTGTTCAATCATTTTAAAGGGACATGAAGAGAATTATTGTATTTGGAGAAGTATCTCAATAGGAGGATTCCCCCTCAAAGAGGCAAGTGAACAAGAGAGGATCCCTTCCATAATATGATTCATAGGTAATAAGCCATCATCAAGTGTGGTTTATTCTATCTTTCTCTGTGGATCTGTTGTGTATTCAAGATTTGTGGTGATTATATTTCTAGATCTATATAGAATGACTACCTAGCTGAGAGGGAGTGTTGATGATTACAACTACATGAGAATTTCTCTAGGACAGACTGAGTGAGTCATCCTGTGAGAGAGCCTATGAGTTGGGTGTGCCCATGAGATGGGTGTGTTGTTCCTCTCTGAGACAAAATTTGAACAATATGTGCCCCTATGTGGGGTGAGGAAGCCCATGAGTTGGGTGTGACCATGAGATGGGTGTGTCATTCCTATCTGAGACAAAGATTGAATGTTGTGTGCCCCTGTGAAGGGAAGATGCCCATGAGCTGGGTGTGTCATTCTCTCTAAGACGGAGATGAAACAATGTGTACCCATGTGAGGGATGAAGGATCCCATGTGATGGGTTTACTGTTCTCCTCTATGTAAAGAGTTTAGATGATCTCAGGGGAACTGGCGGTGATTCCTTGGAACTTATATTGTTGGCCCTCCTGGTCAAATTGCATGGTTAATTCCTTAAAATTCATGAGAATGGGACCCACAGTCCTTAACTAGTCTGCACCCAACACAATGTCACAACCACCCATGTTGATAGAAAACATATGAGATTTTAGGTGGTAGTCACCAATTTGGAGACACATTTTCACAACGCCCTCCACATTTCATGGACCCGCCATTGGCAATCATGATTTGGAAATTATTGACTGCACAGATATAGCAATTAGTTTCTTGGGAAATGCAGTGATGAATAAAATTATGGGTGCTTCCACTATCAAAAAGAATGATGACCTTCCTATTCTTGATGTAGCCAATTAGCTTGAGGGTTTGGCGAGCAGAGAATCTAGTGAGAGCATTTAGGGAAATGATCGGTTTGACTTCGGGAGGGTCTAAGGGAGGGGTTAAATCAGTGGGTTCAGGTGACACAAACACAAGTGGAGCTTCAACATCCTCTTCCGAAACATCCTCCGAGATGGCCATAAAAGGATTTTGTTCCTTACACATGTGTCCTGAAAAATATTTTTCATCACAATTATAACAAAGGCCTTTGAGTTAGCGTTCAACCATTTTGGACCTGGTCAATTTTTGGATCTTTAGTGGAGTAGAAGGAGGAGTGGGATTTACTG
Organism: Picea engelmannii; assembly: GCA_009831015.1. Taxonomy (NCBI): domain Eukaryota; kingdom Viridiplantae; phylum Streptophyta; class Pinopsida; order Pinales; family Pinaceae; genus Picea; species Picea engelmannii. The sequence continues at coordinate 89,892 of ML780675.1, forward strand.
GTTTAGTGCGAGGAATAAAGGAGGGTTTTCGGTTTTGAGAAGAGACAACTTGTTGTGATTCCTTAGGTATTTTAGTAGCCTCCACCCAACTCTAAGGCCGAGCCATGAGGACATGGGCACAAATCTCATCCTTGACGCCATTGATAAAACATTCTCGGAAAAAATCGTCAGACAAGCCCTCTGTACGAAAAGTTAGTCGCTCAAAAGAAGCTATAAATTCTTCCATTGTGCCAGATTGTTTCAACTTTTTCAAACGACCTAAATGGTTGGTGTCAGTGTCAAAGCATTCATGAATCTCTACCACAAAGTGTGTCCAAGCAACATACCCTTGACGAGCAGTTTTTCTCCATTTCCACCATTTCCAATTTTCTTGATCTAGATAGAGAACACCATATTGGAGTTTGGCCAACTCATTTGTAATGTCGTACAAAGAGAAATAATGTTCCATTTGAGTTACCTAGCCAGTGGGATATGAGCCATCAAATTTGGTCACATCCACACGTGGCAGACGTAGGTCATGCTGAAAGTGATGGGGCTGAAAATTATGGGAATGAGAGGAAGTTTCAGCTTCGGTATGCAAAGGTGGGTCAGATAAAGGGGGATCTACAGGGATACGCAACTTAGTGAAGATCATCAAAGCGACAAATTCAAGATGGGTAGTAATGTCTTTTTTGGGGTCTTCTTTGAGTTCCTCGATTGAGGTGATGATGGAGGAATGCATGTTTTTATTGATGGTGGCAATATTGGCACTGAGTTGTCTCACTTCTTGTTGGGTCTCTGTGAAATTATATTGCAAGGTATTGAAGTGAACTTCCAAGTCTTGGCTACAGGTATGGGCCATAATGATGAGGGAAATGAAAAGGGGCAGGTGGGGTCAAAAATTTTGTTGCAAATAATAGGTATGAATGTGATAAGGGAGAAGAGATAAATCCAATGGAATAGGTCTCAAATAATGGTGCAACAAAATCGAGACCTTTTTTTTGTTTTACACCTGTGGAGTTATACTTCGGTTTGAAGAATACTGCAGTGATGAAATGTCCAAATGCTTAATCAGGAAGAAATGTGTAGTGATTTGGCACACAGTTGTGCGAAAACAGATCTTGTCTGTTTTGTTTTTTTGTTTCCGTCCCCAAAGGATAGGTATTCAAGGGTTCTACAGACAAGGGTTTTCCCTGTGCTATATCTCTCTGATATATGTGCAGTGTCCAACAATAGTACTCGGCCCAATATCTCAGGGCACCAACTAAGGAGGCTAGATCATGCCCTTAGCCATACTACCTGACTACCCAGGTACTAGAGAGTATCTTCCCTAGTGTTTTTCTCGGTGGCACTATATCAATTAGGTGGCCGATCGATTTATCTAAAAAGGGCTTCAAAAAATCTAGGTCGATTTGTATACATGTGTTGTCTGATGCGCTACAACTTGAAGGGTTACCAATAGGGGTTACAAGGCCAATAGATTTTCTCTTACATACCACATGTATTTCCTGTGTGTATGAACCCCCAACTACGGGTTTATGCGCATAACGAAAAATCTATGTATCTTAAAGATGTCGAAATACGTCTCTACCCTGAAAAAGTTAACCCACAATTTTCTGCCAAGGAAAGTGCTCTGATACCACTTGTAATATTCCAGATACAAAAGTATGCAGAAAGGAAATAAAATGATAGAAATGGCAGATAAACAACAATATAACCAGAACAACACCACAATAATACCAAAATGATACTAGAATAACACTAGAAAGAGCACTTTGATTACTGAGGGAAATGTTCACTTGTCTCTTCGAGGGGGAAACCTCCAGTAGAGCAGAGCTCTATTACAATAATATCCAAGAAAAAATTTCTCATACCCTCGACTCCTATTTATACTAAATATGTCTATCAAAAGAACCATCTAGAGGAAGATACTTCTAGAAGTGGAAGCTTCTATTAGGTCTTCCTACATTCAACTTATTCTTCCTTATGACTAGGCCTTATTAATATTGACCTTTATTACATCAGAATATATTATTCTACCTATGTGAGGGGTTAGGTCCATAACATGATACTCCAGACGATTCTCCCGTGAGACTCAATGAGATAGATATCTATTGAGTAGGACGTTCATGTGGTTGAGCATAGGTGGACGTGATCCTAGTGGCTGAGCACTAGTGAGTGTGTATCCTGATGATTCTCCTATGAGACACAATGAGATAGAGATATGTTGACTTGGATGTCCCTGTGGATGAGCATAAGTGGATGTGACCCTAGTGGTTGAGCACTAGTGGGTGTGTGAGATCCCTTGCTATATTGTCTAAGAGTCAGACTTACCTGTAACCCTAATTGTGATGTAAAGGATACAGGTTGACCCCACCATAAAGTGAAAGTTAAGTAATAATTATATTTTGAGTTATTGTGGGCAGCCATGTTGTGACAATAGACACCACTTTTGATGTGTCCAGTCTAATATAAACAAAGGAGATTTCCCCATTGAGGAAACACAACACAAGTGTGCTTTTGGAAATTTCAGCAAGTACAAGTTCTAGGGTTGAAGTGTACACCTCTCTTGGGCGCTAGCCTTCTAGGTTTTGTGAGAACCCTTTTCTGTGCTAAGTATATGGTGTGGGAGGTCGTTTTATTGAATAATATAACAAAGGATTGGTTGGGTTTCTTCCCTTGTTGAGAAGGGTTTCCCAGGATACTTCTTGTGTACTTGTGCATGGCATTTCTTCTTGTGATCTTGATTACTGCAATAGATCCCCCTGTGGACAAGTGGATTCCCACTTGGTATCTAGATTCCTAAGGCCAAGATAGAAAAGTTCTTAACATGGACACTAACTTCCTTTTAGATATAATCAAACTAATAAATGAAAGAGACGGAGAAAGATATGTACCTTATTAGCAACATTTGTCCTTGCAAAGTCCTGATTGAGCTTCTATCTTGACCTCCCTGATAGGTCCTGTAGAAAAAAAAAATATACAATGGACTTCCTACTCTACTGAGATTAGCTCAAATATAGATCCATCTACTGCAAACAAACTTATATGGAACAATCATAAGTTTAAAAGAAACAAGCCTAGCATTGATTATTAATGAGAACAAGTAAAAGTACTTACAATCCTTTGAATGAAAGTGCAACATCTTCTTCCAGTTCTCCTTGTCCAACCTCTTTGCTCAAGTAATATACATTGATTTCTCTGATGAAATCTCACTTATGAGATCATAAGTGTCACATCTCCAATCTCTTCTATGCATACCACTTACAGGATCATAAGTCTGGTATCAATGTCTAGTCTCTTCTTCATGTAACTTTCACCATGAGAAGGCCTCCTTATATAACCTTGGAGAGGTCCAACCACTTGAGAGATATTTGGGATAAGTTAAGGATTCCTCTCCTTCAGTTGAGGATCTTCCCTAAGATCATTCCTTGACCATCTATTAGAATCCAACCACCTTCAGGAATTAAGGGATTCTTCCCTGATTTTCCTCAACAAACCCAAAAATTGCTCAGAAAAGGGTAGAACTCCCCCAAAAGGGTGCACAAATCACTCAAACACTCCCCCAAAGAGGCTCAAGGAGCGCCAACACTCCCTGATAGTGGGTAGGGGAGTGCTTCTCTCCAAAATCCATTTTTTAGTGGTTCTCCCTGTCAAGTTTTTCCATTTTTTCTGGAAAAAGGTTTGTACTCCCTGTCAAGTGACTTATGTTCTTCAAAACTAGTCTTTGGGGTGTCTTAAGTGTCTTTGTGATGTCGTTAGAGGCATAGAATGGGAAATATGGTAGTATGATGTTTATGACACTTGCAACACTTGTGGTCAATATGTGACACTTATAACACTTGTAATGAGGACACTTGCGACACTATTGAAGTGAGTAATTTTGATGTGTAACAGATTGCTCCCCAAAGTATGAAGTTATAAGATGATGATGAATGAAGTACTTTGTAGAATTTTTCGAGCAAGGGTATGGATGCAGAGAAACTAAAAAAAGATGCACACAACCATCAAATAAATATTATGACATGTTTCAAAATCCAAGGCAGGCATACCTATGCTTGAGTGATAAAGACTTTTTAAGTATGGCCACCATAAAATACACCATGGATCCATAATTATATTGACAAAATGGTATAGCCACCATAGATACAATGTGGATCTATACTCCTATGACCTAAACTGATCATAGCCACGAAGAATACACAGTGGATCTACGAGATGACAAGACATAGCCACGACCAATACAAAGTGGATCTATGTAACAATATATGTGTCATAGTTCAAAAGAACTCCTTCACAACCTGGGAAAAGTATACATAAGAGTGAAAACTCAACCTAGGGTATTCTTACCGATCCCGATGTAGTATGAATCTAACCATGTGAATAGATGTCCTAATGTTGAACATGGCAGAAACCACTTGATTACCGGTCAATGATGTAAACCGTTAACAAGCACGAGGGAGATAACCATTGATGTCAATGATTCCCAAGGTACTCTAGTACATATCGACGAATGTGAATGAATGAGATGAAGTCTAGCATCTGTGGAATCATCCGATCAGGGGTCAATGATGTAAAACCACTGTTGGACATGAGGAGGCCTGCCATTGATGCATGCAGGTCCCAAGGTACTAATTGGTTTCTAGTCTAACTCCTGGATAATGTGCTAAAGTCGACAAGAATAGAATCATCAAAGGAGGCCCTTGATGTATCCCCCATCAATGACATGAAACTGACACATAGATGTAATTGGTAGATCAAATGAACATGGACTAACATTGGTATTGAAACATGATATTTGTGGTGGCTTACTCTTGAGGTAGATACTTCCCTTGAACATTAAGGCACAACAACAGAAACTTGACATGGACCAAAACTTGATGATGCAGTGGATACGGTGAATTTTGTCGGGTGACCCAAAGGAGTAAAAGAAACTCATAGGATTGGCTCAGTGTAGAGTTTCAGCGGATTAAAATGCATGAAAAGACAAAGTGTTGTGTTCAATGGAAACTATAAGAGTTGTTGGTAGTGTTCTCAAAAACCTACTTGGCTTGCTTCTTTCAATTTTTCCCCCATTCAGATAGACAAGTACCTCTTTTTAATTTAACGAGCTCGAGGAGGGTAACACATGATCGATATGACTCACCTTTGGTAAGTCCCTCTTCCTTTGTTTAATGAACTGGAAGAAGTAAGGGTTCGGTCCCGTATGGGCCCTTCAATGTATGATTGTTTAACGAGTCTACAGAATGTAGACTTGGTGGTTTTTCGTATTTAGAAAGTCTGAAAATAACTTAAAGATGACTCCAATGTTGTCCTTTTTTGTAATGTTAGTCTCGTGACTCAAAAAAAGAGATAAATTATCACTCAAAAGATGCCCTTTCAAACCTTTTAATGGGTGGGAAAGGAAGCAAGATCACTCGGAAATTTTTTCATGTTTAGAGAGTCTAAAAAGAGCTCAAAGACAACTCCAAGGGGTTCCTTTTTTGTATATCCATGCGAGTCCGAAAAAGTGATAAAAGTCTACTCGGTTACATTCTCATGTTTTTTCGAGCACAAGAAAGAAAAAATACTAAGCTCGGTATGCCCCCATCTTGAAAGCTAGTGGCTTAACTCCAGAATGATCATCAAAGACTAGAGACATTCCCTCCAAGCTTCAATTCGTTCACCAACTTTGAGGTTGTCACCAATTTCTCTACTAGATGGAGAAAAAGGATAAGGGTGGATGAAATGAAGGTTCAAGAGAGGTGAATGTTTTATTTTTAATGAGCTTGACACATGAAAATAACTATGCTCAGGGCTCCGAGTTTAATCCCTAGATTGTTGTTTCATTTTTTTAACGAGCTTGCTACAAAGAGGAAAACTATGCTCAAAGATTTTGTTTCATTTTTTATCGAGCTTGCCACAGAGAAGAGAAACTGTGCTCGTGACCTCTGTTTCATTTTTTAATGAGATTTCTATAGAGAAGAGAAACTATGCTCATGACCTCTGTTTCATTTTTTTAATGAGATTGCTACAAAGAAGATAAACTATGCTCGTGGACTCTTCTTGATCATGGCTTCTAAGAGAATAACGCTCTAGAAGAACACCATGTCAAGGGACAAAAATTGGTCATGGCTTCCAAGAGATCTTCGCTAGATGGAAGAAAATCACTCTAGAAGGAACACATGTCGAGGGTCATGAAAGGGGTAAGGAGACCAGGCTCCAATATCCCTACCGAAGAGATCACCATGTCAATGACTGGATCCAAATCATCGGAAGTCGAAGGCATGGGAGACGATAGAAAATCAACATCAGGAGGGGAGATAGAGTGTATATCTTCTAGAAATTATTCACGAGGGGGAATAAAAGATGATCGATGATGGTTATCATCCCGAGGTAGCTCACCAATGCTCAACATTTCCATAATAGATTCATCCAAGGGAAAAATTGGAGAAATGTAGTCAATCATAGACGACAAGGAACTTAACCATGATGGCATCGGATAATTGTTGGGTGCCAATAGATATTGGTGATCCGAAGAGGGAGAAGCATATTGGACAACAGTGTATGATGTTTCGGCTAGACTAAGTAGCATGGTGTCACCTAGTACATTGAATTCCAAGGGACTAGGTACAATCCAAGGGTTAGATGATTCCAAAGATTGATAAGCCGCGGTCGAAATCATATCGATGGTGGAAATATGATGTGTAGTCGGTGGAAGTGTTGTAGGGAAGGTACCCATAAGGCTATAATATTTCATTAAGACAACACCAACTCTTTCATACGTGATATTGTGGTCTCCCAAGAAAGGAATGTTGTTGGTAGTAGGAGCGCAAGCATCGGTCGTGCAAAAATCTAACTGATCAACAGTGAAATTTTTTTCCTGATGAGGAAATTGTACACATCGAAACATCGACAAGGAAACGATAGTCATAGCATAAAACCAACTTCTTCCAAGTAACAAGTTGTAATCGAGGGGAGCATCGACTACCTCAACATCAACAGTGACAGTTTTACCACCCAATTGGATAGACAGGGACTATAAAAGTCCATGGGGATGAAAACCTCTACCATCAAATGCGCATAACATCATTGGGGATTTGTTAAGTGCGGGTGATTTTAAACTTTTCCAACATGCTAAATACATGACACAAGTTGAGGCTCCCTCATCCAGAATAGTTCGGTGGATTTGTTGATTGTGAACAACAACATCAACTTGGAAATCAAGTTGGTGGGAGAGTCGAGATGTATAATTGTCTAGTTTTAACATGATATGGTTGGACAACTCATGATCAACAGTGCCAATAGCGTCCAAGAGCATTCTACGTTGACTGGGGCAGTGCTGTAGAAATTCTAACAAAGACATAGTACACAATGCTTGAGCCAAATCTTCAACAATGTTGTAGTTTTGGACAACACATAAACTAGGATTAAAGGTAGATTTATGGATAGTGTTCTTAGGAGGGCGTAAGATAGAGTTAAATGTAGGTTTCTCAATCTGAAGTGGTCCAGACGAAGGATTAACTGATGGAGGACTAACGGAGGACAATGATGGATCTAGTAAAGTACCGGTATTGTTAGTGAATTTTCCTTTGCCAGGGTTACCCAGTGTGTCGTATGTATTAGAGAGATTGGTCAAATTAATCCCATTATACATATAAATATTTTCACTCATCGAGGCCTCGTCATGAGGATGGAAAGAAATACCCCCAGGAGAGGGGGTTTGAGAAACCATGGATTGTTATTGTGGAAAAGGTTGAGTAAGCATAGCGGGTTGTGAATTTCCCTGGAAATGTTTGGCCACTTCATTGCAATGTGGACAGTCTCGAGTGTAGTGATTGTCACCACAAATGATACATGGGAACTTTAGTTTCCGTTGTGGTTTCTTTTCAGTAGTAGGTGTTTGAGCTTGATTTTTTGGTTGTTCACTGTTATTGGTATTTTTTGATTTATTTTGTGTCTTCTTCTTACCTCTGGATTGTTGTGAAGGGGCAGATTGAAATGCATTCACCTCAGATATCTGAGTTTGGGGGCAGGTAGAGGAGAGTGTGGTCGACTGGGAAGTAGATTGAGTTTTGACGGAATCGATAACAACGTCCACATGAGATGAGGATGACGTCTTGGATGGATCAGTATTAGCTCAAGAATCATTTGGAAGCAAATCATACAAAGTACCAGATTGTGAATAAACCAAATCTAAGTACTGAGTCCAAGCAATGGTTTATTCCTCGGTGACCGCGCCACCCATAGCGACATTGTGAGCGATCGGGGGAAAAAGTGATTTAGTAAACCATTATGCCAATAATATGTCAGGAATGATTACCTTGATCATCCTTTGTCGTCGTCTCCACTCATGAATATTTTCAGAGATATACACGGAGTTAGTTTGACAAAGGGAGGTCAAGAGTTTAGTACCCATCTCGTAGCGAATAGGTAGTTGAAAGTGCATGAGGAAAGACATGGAAAGGGAGTTGAAATCATGAAAATAAGCACGTGGTAGTTCAATATACCACTTTGTTGCAGAGCCAGTAAGTGTTTGCTGGAAAATAGGCAAACGTATAGAATCATCCATGAGGGAGTTTGATGAACACCAAAAATGGAAAGTCATCACATGGTTATTTGGATATTCTTCATATTTTTCATCAAATTTTGAAATATCAAAAGGAAGTTTAGTTGGAATAATTGGCCAAACCGGTGACTGAAAAATAGGATCATTAGTTAACCGAGACAAGTCTGGGAGATCCAGAGTCTTAAGGAAAGGTAGTTTTTGGTTAATTTGCAGATGATACTGGTGTGGCATAGGAACACCAGTAGGACCATAAAATGGGTTAGGTGGATAGTTGTAACCAATAGGTCCTCCTACATACGGTTTTTGCTTACTAGGATAAATAGGATTTGATGATGGCTAAGAAACATTTGCATAACCCGGTGGGTTATGAGCATTATAAGCCAGGTGATTTGCTTTCCCATAAGGAGGATAAACATTGTTCCCTTGATGAGGGTAAGGAGTATATCCTAGAGGCGGATACACATTAGGCCCGTGGGGAGTATAAGGTTGTTGTCCTTGAGGACTCCAGGTGGTGGTTGGGACGCTCGGATAAGGTTGTCCATAAGATGGTCCAGAAGGAATAGGATTTGATACTTCTCCTTGTGGGTTATGATATGAGTGACCCCCAACGTGGGGTTGGGTAAATGTGCCTCCAGAGATACTCCCCAGGATTGTGAAGGGTTTCCATCAAATGAAGGTTTCCCCCCTGCTAGTGGTGGATTAACGATCGGGGTATGACTGGCAAAGGGAGGTTGCCCTCTAGGAAGAACATGGAAAGGGGGCTTTCCCCAATGAGAGGTAGGCCTGCCATAGGATGGTGGTCTTCCAGGAGGGATAGATCCACTAAATGGTGCTTTCCCTCCAGTTGGTTGTATTTGGCTGGCAAGGGTCTGCATTCTCGGGTGAAAATATGTCCTAGCAGGATTGTGCGGAACATGTGGAGTTGTAGAGTGAAAGTTTGTAAAAGTGGGGGTAGGGATTGAAGTGCCTTGGGAATGAGTAGAGGTGATGATTCCAACATTATTATAGACTTGTGTTGACGCAATAGTAGGGTTAATGACCTGATCGATGGGGTGATTCATAGTGTTATCACTGAAATTTCATCCTCAAATGGTTACAAGAATTCAACATCGTCAAACAATTATGAGGTCGCCCATGGACCCAAATTAATACAAAATCATTTCCAAAGGGTCAAAAACTATACAACTAGTGCAAAAATTAAAGGGCGCTATGAAGACACAGGGCGTGCGCGCACATGCACAAAACATAAATGCAAAAATCGCGCACATGCACACAATGCACTACTGTTGTCGCAAAAATCTGCACACCTGAGAAACGACGCATCTATGAGAGTGGTCGACCTCCCACCCACTCCTAGTTTAGCTTCCAAGATGATTTGATACTCAAATATGGACTGGATTCGACTGGGTGGCTGGTCAAAGACCTATAAATGCCCTAATTAGCCTCTTTACACACTACAAACTAGTTGGACAATACCTCAAAGGAATACTATAAAAAGGCCATGGATACACTTCATTTTTCAAGGAATTCATAGCAAATTTATGTTGCCATTATTCTCTTGAGGAATCTTCTATCCTTACCAAGAGTATACTTGCACCATTGCATTGGGAAATCCATCTCACCCCTTGAGTGGATTAGCAAATAATTCTTTCACCATTTTCATTTTCATTTTCAAAGTTGTAAGAAGAGCTTATTTGTGGGGGTCCAAGAGCCCTCCCTTGGAGGAAGAAGGGACTCATAGTCCTCTTTCTTCTCGGTGTTTTCTTTCACTAATATCAGCCTTATCATTGGTGACATGGGTCTAATTGTTTATTTTGTCCTTATGTCCCTATACTCATTAATTTAGTTGTTGTTTTATTTCTTAGTTTAATTCTAAGTTGTTCTTTTGTATTTCTTTGTCTAACCCTTTTCCTTACAACTATCCTTCTTAGAAAACCTAACTAAGCTTGGAAGCACCTCTATTTTTCTCACTAAGGTGACAAAAGAGGCGCAACAGATTGGCGACTCCACCGGGGAAAGGTATCAATTTCCTCTGCCATTTGGATTTTTCTAGGTCTTCTTTTGGTTTATTTAACTTGCAGGTGCATTAACTGGCATAAGCCGACCTGCTAATCATCCAATTCCAAGTTGAATTGAGAGAATTCCATCCGGAATTTTCATTCACGGCCATGTGTCACTTGTGCACGGGTTTTTCGGCCCACAGATGCATATCGTGCGCACATGTGCCTAAATCACAGTTATGTTCTGTTCACCTGCAACCATTAGCTCTTTTCGGTTTGCGCACATGCGCTCACTACGCCTCTATATCCACTGAGACCCGCGCACCTGTGCAAAAAAAATCACATTGTAAGGTTTTTGAGATTTGGGGAAGGCCCTTATCTTTCTTAAAAGTGATTTCATGCATGTTTTAAGATGCACCACACTTAATCCCCTCTTCATATAAAGGGATTAGTCAAAACACATAGGCACTTAGGGGGTTAAAATCATTATTTCCTCTTTTGCTTTCATTTTCACCACATGGATGGCTTGTTTTGGCTAAAAATATAAGTTGGAAATCATTTGTAATCACATTTAACTTGCATTGGGACTAGAAGTTGGATAAACAATCGCTTAGTATTCTCTTCTCTCGCACCTGCAAGTGACCTTGAGAATCAGAAAAAGATTATGGAACAATTTCATTTCTCTTAAGAAGATTAAAACCTTTAGGAGAGGAAAACAACCCTTCTTGGGACTCCCCTTAGTTTATTTTTTCAAACACATCTTAAGATTATAACAGTCCCATACATGCCCACATGCTACAAAGGTAGGATAGTATTGAAATTTACTTTCTTAGATCAAATCACTAGGGAAGTTTAAAGGTTTTGTAATGGGCCCACACATGCCCACATGATCACAATCTAGGATAGTTTCAAATCTTTTCTTAGATTAAATCACAATAGGGAGTTAAAGGAATAGTAACGGACCCACATGTCCACATGCTAGCTTCCTAGGGACTTTTGAATTATGAAAGGTTGTACCAAAGGCACTTATTTAATTAGGTAATCAATACTTGTAAGGACCAAGCGAAGTCCACATGCAGCAAGGTGACACCTAATTCATTAAAAATTGGCACACTTTCACTCATTCACACACAAAATTCACTTATCACTCACATAGCTTCTTCTTGAAACGTGGAGGTCAAAGTTAGTTTCCTCCAAAGGGATTCCGAAACACCCCACCGTTTTCTTGATGAAACTATCCACTCCCATTTAATTTCAACGAGGTTGGTTCACACTCCCAACCTCTCAAAATAGCTACATCTATTTTTTTTCTAAAAACTCACTAAGTTTTCCTCCAAAGGAGGTGCCAAAAGAAATTTTTTAGTCTAGGTAGGATTTTGGGGATAGGCATCCAAATAACTCCTCGTCATCTGGTTCTCACATTGTCAAAACCATAGAAGTTGTCAAATAGAGAATTGAAAATCCACCAAGTCAAGTGTTCCTAACACCATAAGGCAGGGAGACACCCTTGAAGGGTTGAAGGCCGAGGTCTGGTTGTTCCATGCATCCCCCCTTAAGGCACCCACCTCTTGGATGGGATCCATCTCGTGACCCATTTCTTAGGCCGAAAATCTAAATGTCGCACTTTGACCGAGGTACCTAGTGACCAAATTTTAGGACATCTACCCAGGTGGAAATTGTGGGTTGCAATTGCACCTTGATCGGATTTTGTGTGGCTATTGGGAAATATCTCCAGCTCTTTTGGGATATGCCCCCTTTACCCCTCATTATAACCGATTATTTCATCCTTCACTAGTCTCTCTTTCGGTGACTTCAGACCCCACTGTTGAGTACTATTGGAAGGTCCAGTGCTATTTGAGAGGAAGGACGTTACGTCTTTTAGGACATGAGCATTTGTTTTCTTTGATTCCCCACACGGAAAAAACCCACTTATCCACATATATGCTTCTTTTTCAAACCGCTTTATGTATGATGCAGTTCTGATTACATTTTGATTTGGATATATATATTGTGTAAAGTTCAAAATTTGCAACAACGACTCTTGTTTCTTTATTACTCTCACCACCATTTGCACACATTCACTCAGCTAGTTGGACATCATAGGGGACCCACAGAATCCACGTCATTCCCGATGCTTGCTAAACTTCCCTCCTATCTTATGGGGAGTGTCTGGTCTTGCCCACTCATCGAAACCACTGTCTCACACTCTAGTGAGTGCCACTGTCTTAGGATCATCCTTGCTTGGTTCCACATTACTTGGGTCCACTTCCCAAGGTCCTCCGTCTACTCACTCTCCTTTACACGGAAGTGGGGGGACAACTTCCTCTCAAAGGGGAAGTACCAACCCACCTAGCCCCCCTCCAGGGTCAGGTTCACAGAACACTCCTACCATGGTGGGAGCTAATCCTCAACCAACACTCCTGATGCCATATTTGGCCTCTCTTAACATACCATATCTAAGCAAACTCACCAATGATCATATATTGCATGACCCCACATGGCCTGTAATGCCCACCAAACTACCTTCAGACATCCCCAAGTTTGAAGGAAAGGTAGTAGATGACCCTACCAACCATGTCATGACTTTCCACCTATGGTGCTCTTCCAACAAAATTATGGATGATTCCATCAGACTACGATTATTTCAACGCACACTCACTGGCCCATCAGCCAAATGGTATGTAGATGAAAAATCAGGGTCCCATGCAACTTTCGAGTCCTTGGCCAAAGAATTTTTGACCTTCTTTCAATTACCAATCTGCCATGACAATGGTCTGGAACTACTCTCTAATTTCAAACAAACCTCAGCCACACATATCGCTGATCACATTCACGAGTGGCGTAGGCAACGTAGTTTGTGCAAAGTAGAAACCACCAAACAACAGTGTCTTGAATGGTTTCTTAGATCACTTGTCTCTCTCCTCAGTAAGGATGTATCTTCCAATTTCCCTTAATCAGAAGAAGAAGCCATCAGTAAGGCTCAACAATACGACCTAATCTATTCACAGTCAGGGTACTTATACACTGTATTCCCTGATCTCCCAAAACCTGTGTCGTTTGGCCAAGACAAACCTAGGATGTCTCACTCAGCAGATAGACTGATTGGTAATACCACTCACCACTCACCACAACCCCAACAACCACCAATGTATGGAACACCTCAATATCCATCGGCATATGGGGGAACCTCTTATTACCCCCCACCCCTTTATTAACAACCATACCCTGTTGCTATGCCTCTACCCATCAGTGGGCCACTGTCGACACCCCCCATACAACCACCTATTCAAACAAGTTCTGGTACCCCCTCTACCTTAGCTTATATTACTAGCGAAAATTACACACCTTCCTATGTACCTTACTGATCGTTACCCCCACAAAATCCGTACTTTCCATTTCCTGGTCCCCCACAACCCATCGCTCCCCCACATCCTCATGTTGGGGTGAATTTTATTCAACCCTCTCCCATTCAATAATATCAAAATTTCAAACAGCTGAATACGGAAAATCCGAACCACCCGTCGAATAATGCCAAAACGAAAGGAAGAAATAGGAACAACAACAACCCAGGTCAAGGCGAGAATCAACCCCAGCAGAACCAACCTATTGGGGGAAACTAGAACCAAGGGAATCAGAATCCCTAGGGGGGAAATAACAATAGGCGTCAAGGGAGAAATAACAATAATGTTAAAACCAACTTCCCTCATGCCCTTTGCGGTGAGTTTGGTCATTATACTCATCATGGCCCCCAAATCACTGATTTCAAATGGCTGAAAGACTCAGGCAATCTACCCCATCCTCCAACATCACTTGTCCCTCAGTAGGCCCCACAACAATACGTGCAACAAACCCTTTTGTCGTGCTGCAAAATCCTATTCCACACCAAGGTGTGATAAACACCCAACATGACACGCAGCCTCCCCCACCTCAAGTGGGACTGTACCTCAATCCTAACAATCCAACAGATTGCATGATCCTCCTCACTAGTGAGGAAGAAATCCTTCTGCAAACACGTAATCGTCAGTACCATGCACCTGCTAAGTCCCCTCCCGTTCCTCCAAAAACAATCCCCGCACCAATGAGACCCTCGTTGGTGATCCCTCGCCCTAACATAGAACCACCTCTTCGCATCCCTCACATCCCATTGCACAGGAATGTCCACAACCCATAGGCTAGGGCAACTCATAATTACAGTTTGGTTGATGACTTAGCACAATCCCCGGCTACCATGTCAGTCTTAGAAGTCCTTCAAACTTGTCCCACTCAACGGAAATCATTACTTTCCACCTTGGGGGAAGTCGACCCTGCAGATACTCAACTCATTACATTTGATCTCGACAACGGAGAACCTCACCTTCCCGCTTTGATCGCTTTTCAAATCCCAGTGAAAATACAGAACATTACAGTTCATCGATGTATCATTGCTGAAGGTGCATCTACATGCATTATGTCCAAATCTGTATGGTAGAAACTTGGTTCCCCCAAACTCATACCCTCTGCCATTACCTTACGAGCTTATGATGGACGACCATCATCTCCTAAAGGGCTCTTCCAAAATTTCCCCTTAGAACTTGGGGGAAAGACTACTCTCATCGACATTGAAGTTATCGACGCCCCACTCGATTATAATATCCTGTTCGGTTGTAGCTACATGTACGCTATGAAGGCAGTTGCCTCTTCCGTATTTTGAACAATGATGTTCCCCCACAATGGGAAGATCGTTACCATTGACCAGGTCTCACATTACAAGCCTAACCCGTCTGCCGACATTGATAACATTCTCCCTCTCATCCACACGAGTCATGACGCATACCCACTCATCAAAATGGGTCCCAGAATTTTCAAAGATCCATCATTGTTAGGAACTTACCATGAATCACCACCGCTCCTTCATCCTTCAAATCAAGTATGCATCGTATCATCTAACATAACTGACATAGAGGATACCCTTCCTCCTAGGGAGGCTTCTATCATATCTGATGTCCCACTAGTCGCAAAGATCCCCCCTCACGAGTCTCCTGCGAACTCGTTGACCCCACCAGTCCACAATTTCACCTCTCCCCATGGCCATATCCAAGTTTGGGAAATAGTTCCCCAAGCCATTACTCAAATCCCCTTCTTTTACCCTCCTCCAGGTGTACAAGCTTTCCAAGTAGCCGCAACGCTTACCCTCCCTAATATGGTGTTAGCAATTCCAGTTTGGTATTTACATCCACCCGAGATGGTCCCTCGACCATCCCTTCCCCCCCAAATGTAAGGAATCCCAATGATGATTCCCATACTCACTCCCACCATACCCTCTACACCCCCACTCACTACCCTCCCTGCCACAACTGGGGGCAAGCAAAAGAAGAAAGAGCCCACAACTCTACTCCCCCCGTGCATCCAACCTCCTTGCACACTATGTGAGAAATATGGGCACCAAACCAACAACTGGCCATCTCCACCAGAGTTACGGAATTTGATTCCACTCAATCAAACTCCCTCAACACTCGCCACTATAGCAAGTACTACCGCTACCACCCCTCATTCAAGTAGTAAAGGGTTGCGAACCAAATTCTCTTGCACTATATGTTCATAACATTTCCATTATACCCACCATTGCCCATCACTGCCATGCTTTCGGCAGACATTAGCCACAGTATGCCAAAGCTTCCAGAGAGAACCCAGTCCAGCTACGTCATCCCTACCAAAAATCACTGACATCCATTATGTCACAACTTCAGTCAATGAACGTATGAGATTCCCTTGCTCTCTATCTGAATCCTTAGATCATTTTACATACCAGTGTCCTATGATCATTGAATGCAGGCAACGCCAATTGACCCTTCTTCAAATACCCACATAATCGATGGTTGACCTTACCTCGTCACTAGAGATTCTTCATCTCATTTCTCCTGAACCCAAGGCCATCCCAACGCCTCCATGGTTCTTGGATGACTTATCCTAGGATTCACCCCCAAATCCCCCCAATTCTCCCTCTCATTTCCCTATGGAAATTTTACATCCCACTACCATGGGTACTCATCAATACTTCAATATTTGGTTCATGTCGAGCGAACCATTGCAATTTCCTTGCGTCATTCCCCCTGCTTCTTCATCACCAGGGGGTAGCCACATGACAACAGTCACGGATATCACTCTTCATGACCCCTTGTATTCCTGCCAATTCCACTGTGACGAGGAAATACTAGAAGAGTTAAACAACCCTGACTACCCATGGGATGTGCTACACCACCAAGTGCTCTTCTTTCCACAGGAAGCCTCCACGCCTCCTAACCAACACCCCATATACGCGGTCGAAACAAAGGATTTTATCCCATCAGGGCATATCGACTGGTTCAACAACCCCATTCCTGCCCCAGATGATTTTGAAGAAGGCAACATGGCCAAAATTTACCCAACCATCAAAATCGACATTTCCATAAAAAATGGCATCATCGAGGAAATCACCATTGGAGCTACTTGCACTCCTCAAGAAATCACCGCTTATAAAACCCTCTTCCAGGAATATCAGGATATTTTTTCCTGGTCATACACAGAAATGCCTGGCCTTGATCCCTTTATCGTCAAACATTGCATCTACACCTAGCCCAAAATTACACCAGTTCGTCAATGACAGCGACCGCTACACCCATCCAAAGTAGAGGCCATCAAAGCTTAAATTGACAAATTACGGGCAACTAGGTTCATCTACCCCATCGCCTATACCTCATGGGTTTCCAACCCTGTACCCATTAATAAAAAATAGGGCACTATCCACGTTTGCATGGACTTTCGTGATCTCAATCACGCATGTCCCAAACACAACTTTCCAATGCCTTTCATCGATCAAATTATCGACGACTGCGCAGTCCATGAGGTTCTATCCTTCATGGATGGTTTCTCTGGTTATAATCAAATCCAAATCCACCTCGTCGATCAATAAAAAACTGCATTCACTACCCCTTGGGGTACTTTTTCATATCGTGTCATGTCGTTTGGCTTAAAGAATGTTGGCGCAACTTTCCAATGGGATATGACATACATTTTTCACGATCTGGCTCATATCATCCTCACATACTTGGACGAACTCACAGCTCGATCCAAGAAACGCACCCAACATCTTGATGATTTACGAATCATCTTCCAATGGTGTCGTCAGTACAACATCTGTTTGAATCCCCTCAAGTGTGTATTCTACGTCACCGCGGGGTGCCTCCTCATATTCATCGTTTCCCAAAGAGGTATTACCGTGGACCCCCTCAAAGTCCAAGCTATCATAGAAATTCCACCTCCCTGAAATTTACATCAACTCCAAAGCCTACAAGGCAAGGCTAACTTTCTACGACGATTTGTCCCAGACTATGCCACTCACGCACACAGTTNATGTCACGACATACCATTTTATTGGGATGAACATGCCCAACAGTCATTTGATGATCTTAAAATGGCTCTCTCCAATGCCCCTTTAATTAGTGCACCTGACTACAATCGCAACTATATCCTCTACACATCAGCATCAGCTATTTCAGTAGCAGGAGTTCTCGTTCAGATAGGTGATGACGATTGTGAGCATGTCATTTATTACGTTAGTAAAAACCTCTCAGGGCCACCCTTGAAGTATAAACATGAAGAGAAACTAGACCTTGCAGTCATCCTCGCAATCCAGAAACTGCGTCACTACATTCTGCTTTGCACAACTAAGGTTGTAGCATATTCCAACCCTATGCAATACTTCCTCATTCGTCGGCAAATTAATGACAAATTTGCCCAATGGATCTTTATCCTTCAGCAGTACGATCTTGAATTCTCAACACCCAAGAGAAAGAAATCCCTCGTCCTTGCCGAACTTGTCATGGTCCTCCCCTCTAACACAACCAATGCCCCCATCAATACCGACTTTCCCTATGAACACCTCTTTTACATCACTTCAGATGATCCTTGGTACAGTGACCTCCTTGTCTACCTCCAAACTCAAAATTTTGGTAACCACCTTTCACGACATGATTTTCATCGTATTCGCCACTAGGCCCCCCGCTACCTCCTCATCGGAGACATCTTATACCAGCGAGGGGTTGACACCATTCTTCGTCGATGCCTGACCATTAATGAGGCCGATAGAGTCTTGAACGACTGCCAAATTGATGCATGTGGGGGCCATCTTTTAGGAATATCCACTGCTTAGAAGATCATTCGAGTAGGTTACTTTTGGCCTACCTTATTTCACGATTGCATTCATGCCATAAAACGATGCGAGAAGTGTCAAATTTACGCTAACAAATCCTGAACACCACCTTCTCTTCTTCATCTAGTCATCACTGCTAGCCCTTTTTTTAAATGGGGCATCGACTTCATGACTTGTAATCCCCCCTCCAACAATGGACACAAATACATTGTTTTCGCAGTCAATTACTTCACAAAATGGGTTTTTCTTTAACCACGTCATATCCCGCTTTGGAGTACCACTCCAACTAGTTTCCGATCACAGGAAACACTTCAAGAATGAGATTTTTTTCGAACTCTCATCTCGGTTAGGATTCTCCCACGAGTTTTCCTCACCATATTACCCTCAGTCTAAAAGATAGGTCGAAGCAGTCAACAAGGTCCTCAAGACCATGTTACAATGCACGATTAACAAACATAAGAACAATTGGCATCATATGTTATTTTCCGCGCTATGGGCTTACCGTACAGCTGTGAAAATAGCCACTGGTTTCACACCATTTCATCTAGTCCATGGGGTTGAGGCCACTCTGCCCATCGAGTGAGAAATTCCCACCTTACGCACCACAATTGAGTTATTACCCGACACTGCTCCAATGGAGCAACGCTTGCTGAACTTAGAGTCCCTGGATGAAGATCGTCGATCTTCATTACAGAACAATGAGGCAGCTAAAAAATTATCAAAGGACACCTTTGATCAACATGTCAACCTTCGCTCATTTCATGAAGGCGACCTCGTCCTTGCTTATGATATCGCTCACGATACCTTTGGTCATGGAAAATTCGAGTCACTATGGCATGGCCCATACATTATCCAACATTTTCTCACCAAAGGCGCATACATCCTAGCCTCTCTTGAAGGCTTCTCTCTCAAAGAACCCATCAACGGGTTATACTTAAATAAATTTTATGCCTAAACATAGCACTTCTACTTTAGGTTATTTCTTTTATAGTGTTTTTAATCTTTTTTTTTTCACCCTGCACGTCTAAACTATCATTTGTGCTATTGACAAATTCTTCCTCCACTAGCCTACCACATCAGTTACACCGACAGTGCCAGTTGTTGGACACAAAATCTCACTTCGGCCGCTTGGGCTCTCTACACCCCCTCACATGAAATGCTCCATTCGAGCAACATATGTTTGGGTTCATCGACTAACAACCAAGCCGAATACACTGTCATCATTGGCCTCCTGGTCGATGCCCAACATCATCGTATTCATCACCTTAGCGTATTGCTCGACTCTCAACTAGTCGTTCTCCAACTCAACAATGTGTATCGCGTACGCGATCCTTGCCTCTTTCGCAAATACCTACAAGTTATACTTTTATCTCGACATTTTGATTCCATTTCATTTATACATATTCCAAGACAATTGAATCAAATTACAAATAACTTGGCTAATATTGTGTTAGATTGGCATATATCACATCAAGATACCTCTACACATACATAAACATATCAACAACCTGTCACAGCATATATATATTAGACATCATCAACACATTAACAAAACACATGTAAACATCACATAGATCTCAAAATGTATACTCATGTATATATAAGACAGTCCACAGTGCCATCCAAATGTTTACATACAAAAATACGAGTATACGCAGGCCAGTGAAGCACCTCGGTACAAAATGGGCTCACTAGCCTATATACAAATATACAAAAATACATAGAGAACCACTCAAGGTGCCTCTAGAGCACTACCTCCTGCCCCTCTCTCAGGTGGTGGTCCCCCACCCAATACTGGTCCCTTCTGACTGGGAGGTAACCGTCCGGTCACAACAGCACCTGCTACTACTGCTCATCGTACCATGGCCCGCCATGGTAGAGAAATCCTCACACACTGCTCCAGGATTCCCTCATCCTAAATACGTGACCACATGCCCTCAGGCATTCCCTATAGCACCGCCTCCAGGCGACGATGTATGTCCTCAAAATCTGCTCCAACATTCATCGGAGGAGCATGTGATGGCCTGGCACCCAGGTCATCAAACCGACATCTCCTCACTGCTCTCTCGGGCTCAGCTAGTCTCACCTCGACATCCTCACACCGACGTCTCTCTCCTACCTGCGACCCTCCCTGTGGAGGTCTCTCTGGCTCCTGGTGAGACGACGCTCTCAACAACTCAACCTCGCACCCGCGAGGTGCCACATCTGCACATACAACCAACCAAATGATAGTATCAGCATCTATATGATATACATATGTCCTGCTATCTCAAAAAACATATATATATAACTCACAAACATACCTCAGTGATAAAAAACCTCTCCTAGAGGTAACACCATGTCCGGATCATCCCGGAAGTCAACACCAGCATATGGGAACTGCAATATCACATGCAGCATCTGCCGCCTCAGCCGTAAATAAGGGGCCACCCTCGCCACCACCGTGGCGAAGAAAAATAGTTGACCACCTCCTCAGTCGTGGCTCTCGTGCCCCAGGAGCACCCAATAAAATCCTAGGGCACAACATCGACACCCTCTCCAAAAACCAGGCCACTAGGATGGACCCAAAGGCAAACTCTCCTATATCAGTGGACCGACAATGGTCCAACTACCCTACCATCTTGGCATGCAGTGTAAGCCCCCAGGTGAAGTGCTCACCATCCAGTACCTTCTCCATCACACTCAACTGACCACCACTGATCTGCTGATTCGCAAGAGACCCATACACTCTCACAATCATCGCTGCTATACAACGATGCACTAGAGATTCCATCGCCTCGATGCTCACAATGGATCTAGACATAAAGTTCTCCCTCGAATAGAACCTCCGGCCCATTGTAACTAGCACCACATCCCTAGGTAACACCGGCTCCACTGATAGGGGAGTTCCCCGAAATGGGAGCCGAGTCAAAAAATATATGTCCTCCATCGCAGTGAAGGCAATCTTCTCTCCCCACAACATGAAACAATGCAGGTCCGAACTCTACATCCGAATAAGGAACTGCAGGAGATACTCCTGCACCCATATAAATGGGCACTCAAAGAACTTCAACAACCCATAGGATACTAAAGTAGCACATACCCCCGGATCCTCAATCGCCACAGCATCCCTCAACTGGGACCAATCCTGCTCTCGCCAACCAACTGGCATCATGCACAATGATCGCCTACAGCCACATAAAAAAATCCCAGGTTAGCCACCTCGACCATCACAAACATTAAAAAGATAAGTTTTACACCTACCGACCTTGCCCCCAAGGCGCAGTTGTTTAACCCACAGGCGCGCACACATGTGCACCTGTTCACCCCACAGGCGTGCACATATGCGCGCCTGTTCACTCCACAGACGCGCACTCATGTGCACTAGTCCATCTCACAGGCGCGCATACAAGCACACCTTCTCACCCTACAGGGGCGCCTCCATGCGCCCCTGTCAAGAACACAGGCGTGCATCAAAGAACGTCTGTCCACTACACAACCGCGCACACATTCTCAGCTGTGTATCCAATAGGTGTGCACATAATGCGCACCTTAGTCCCCCTTACGAGTTCCCCCATGCACGTCTATCTGGACGGCAGGCGCGCACTTTTGTGCGCATATTTTCGGATCTCCCACGCACTTGGGGGCCCACATCCCTAAAAACCCCTTGTACGACCCTCCATATAGACCCTACCCAAAAATGGAAACCCTAATTCTATGCAGGATGATCAGACTACTAACCTGGAGCTCACTGGTCCTCGATCGGATGCCTCATCCTCCCAGAATCTCAAAATATCCTCTGAATACTTGTCCTCCAGTCACTATAGAAGAAAGTACAAATGAGGTGGCAATGTGGGCCCTACAGCTATATATAATCCTTTTCACCCAACTTCCATTCACCATTTTGGGAGCTCTGGGTCTCCATTCTTCGATCCATCTTCATCCACGAGATCAACATCCCGTCATCTACATCACGACAGTCCCTGGGCCTCTTTTCATCTTGAGCCCCTGGGGCGCCATTTTTTCATACCCTGACCAGGTATGCATGCGCATATTCAAAATTATCAAATAAATGCTGATATGTTCGATTCTCTTCAGATATTGTTCACATCGGGTATTTGGTTTTCATGTGTGTATGTACTTGGTCATCATACCTCAACGCAACCCCTTCAGGTATATACTCAGCACTGGCATGTATTCATTCCCTATGAATCTCACTTGCATCTCCAGTCACATCCTCTAACATTTGCCTCTAGGATCCCCATCTTCGGCTATACAGTACCAACACCTCCATTTTCATCTTCGGTACTGTTACCTGGTAGCACTCTTACCCACATGAGTTGTCCCATTCATAACACCCTTTTGTGCGTTTGACACTCATGATGTTTTTCAAAACCCTTTAGGGATGGGAGTCCCGATAGTTTTCCATCATGTCGTGAATCAACCACATACTCCTTCTCCTCATTTTGCTAGCTTTCCCATCGGACTCCTAGCTTATCTCTTCAAGGTTCTATTTTTGAATTCACCTCCGTAGTATCATGAACCCTCCATTTCATCCACAATCCATTTGCCCTTCTGCAAATTTCCCTTCATTTCACCTACCTCATACAGAAACCCACCCATGGGGCCCCCACCCTCCACCAGTTCTCCAAGCAAATTGTGCCCTACCCAGGCCAACCATGTTACATTGGGGCACCCGTTTCTGTATTTGTACACTTATCCCAAATTATTCTTTATTTATTGTACAAAGTCCTTTGTTTCCAGCATTTACATTACCTTTTTGTCATCACCCTTGGCGACCCTCTTCCCTTTTTTGGAAAACGCAACCCATGTCACCCTTGGTTGGGGCACTCCTTATCATCTACCCTTGACGACATTGTCCATATCCTCCGAGTATCCCACAGGCCACTTACCTATGCCTTCTGAGTTTGTTCACTTTGTCCCGCCCCTGGAAAAACTTATTCCCTATCTTGTTGTCCCCCTGACACTCGACCTCGTTGAATGGTTGTTGCCACGTTTTACCTCACATATTGTTGGAAAATGTTTAACATGCAGCATACGCTTGTCATTTATGGCAAGTACAACAGTGATGATGGCTTGAGTACAACACTAATGATCAACAGGCAAATAGAAGATAAGTCCAGGAAGATCGAATGATCGAAGGCAACACAACATTGACAAAATGATCGAAGGCCTGAGAAGCATTTCTAATCATTGGATATCATTCAAAATTCCCAAAAGAATGCGGGCCATCAGATCAGAATATAGACAAGAAGAGCGCTGAACAGGAGGATAGATCTTAGACGTTAGATCTGAGCACAGGGTCCGACCACCATTGGATTGAGGAGAACCTGCACGTCCTTTAAAGTGCAAGGAGAAGCGTGCGTACAAAATCCCGAAAGAAGGAGGACCGTCTATTTATAGGAAAGACACGTGGAGATAGATCATCATTTCGCTGACTGGAGAGTCAAAGGAATAGGGTTCCCTAACCCCTCAAATTCACGATATGCGAAATCGCGATCTAATCTGAGCCGTCAGATTAACGTTGAATAGAGACCAGATCTGGACCATTGATCTAACTCCATATCAGAGTTTCACGAATCGCGACATGGAGAGGCAAAGAACCAAATGCAACAAGAATTATGAAATCGCGATTCAATCATAGCCATTGAATCAAGATCACATCTGGACCATCGATCCGACTCACGTCAGCATACCACGTCATCTAGGAACACATGGCACAACCAGGTAATGACAAGTGTTAGACTGATTCAACATTTCAGGCACATGTAAGTCACGAATCAGAGTGACACATGGCAGTATTCAACACGTGTCAATCCACGTGTGACATCAACAGGTTTACACCACTTCATAGTTTCGGTAATTGGGAGATGGACAGATGTCGGAAGACAGGAGGAGCTAAAGGGAATGAGCCTTGGCACATAGTCAGGTGGGGAGGAGAACGATACAAAATGTGACACAACAGGAATGGGGCCCTTCCTCGATACCCCACCATTCCAGACCTGCCCCCTTTAATTAAAGGCATAATGGCAAAGGGGGTCTGGAATCGCTTGAGCGTCATTGATCTAGGTGCTTTAATCTTGACCGCTTGAGAGATGCGTGCCCAATTCCGGACCCCCCCCCTCCGCTTAAAGATAGAAAGGAAGGGGGCCTCTGGAATCGAATCTCGACCGTAGATCTAGGAGAACAGATTCTGGCCATCCAGATTTGCTCACTGCATATCCAACGGTGTAGATGAATGTGAACAAGATCGGAGGGCGACTATAGCATGACATAGTAGAACTTCTAGAAACCAATGATGACGTCTGCTAGAGAACTCGAAGAGACCTTTGTGTGATCGCCAGAGGAGATGAAGAGTCTCCAAGATTTGTCCAGTGAAGGAAGACTATTCTTAGAAGGGATTGATAGATGGATGCGTTGAAGTCTGTAACTGAAATAGAGAAGGTGAGCTCAACTGTCACAGAGAAGACGAAGAGTCTCAAACTACCATAGAGGCTGAGGAATCTCAATACAACATTCAGTGATGTTGAACGCGTGGGAAAACCGACAGAGAAGTTGAAGAGTCATGATGATGATCACGCAGAGCACTTGAGATGTGGAGGAGATTGGCGCGGTATGAGCATGCAGAGGAATGACGAATATTGCATGCACAAGATGCACAAAAGATATAGATACATGGTACAGAGAAGATAAGGGGTTGTTGTTGTTATTGTGGTTGTTGTTGGAGTTTGCTGTGATTGTTGTTGGTGTAGGTGATTCATGTGTGAAGAAGGAGGAGAGTGCAACAGCTGAATTTCATAGAAGAGGAACTGTGGAGTGAATGAACATGGTGCACAGAGCATAAAAAGAAGAAGAACATACAGCGCAAGTCATGTATGCAGAAAGGCAATGAGGCAGACAGAGCAACAAAATACAATAGAACAGTGATGAGTCTAGTAAGCCATTATTGAACATCATATCACTGTAATAAGTTTCAGTAGCAAAGATTTATATTTCAGGGTGGTTGGGAGGTGCTAGGGAGGACTGGTGTCCTCAAAGGTTCACGTGGGTGCTTGAACACAGGGAGTTGGTGCTTCCTTCTAGTTAGTGCTAGAGAAACCAGGGAGTTGGTGCTTCCTTCTAGTTGGTGCTAGAGAAACTAGGGAGTTGGTGCTTCCTTCTAGTTGGTGCTAGAGAAACCATGGAGTTGGTGCTTCCTTCTAGTGGGTGCTAGAGAAAACAGAGAGTTGGTGCTCTCAGCAAGTTACATCTTGCAAAAATGAGGTTGTAGCCTCATTATGAGTTGGTGCTCATATGTATGATACTGTAAAGAATGTAACTATTACTTATCATATAAAGAAAAAGAGGTTTTTACCCTACATGGGTTTCCTCAGGAAATATATGTCTCTGTGTTTCTCATATATGTGAATGATGTTGAAAGTGCCATTGTTTATTTCCTTGCATTATTGTGATCATCATTCAGTGTTTCTACAAAGAGTTTAAAAGAAGCATAATTGTTTAATCATGGTAACAACCGATTCACCCCCCCTCTCAGTTATCCAACAATTGGTATCAGATTCGACCCCTTTTATCTAAGGGTATATCCTAGAGCTTAAACATGTCAAGCCATGAAGGAAATTCAACCAATAAGGCCCCTCTGTTCAATGGAACAAACTTTGCCTTCTGGAAAGTTAGAATGAGAACCTACATAATGGATTTAGGTGCAGATGTCTGGGATGTGGTAGATACTGGTTATGTAAAGCCATTTGTGCTAGCTAATAAGGATGAAAAACTAGAATTTAGCTTCAATGATATGGCTATGAATTCTATCTTGAGTGGGCTTGCAGAAGCAGAATTCGTAAAAGTTATGCACCTAGAAACTGCCAAAGAAATGTGGGACAATATCATTAACAGTTATGAGGGTAATGAGAAGGTAAAGGATGCAAAGCTTCAAACCTACAGAATACAGTTTGAATAGTTGAAGATGAAGGAATATGAAACTATTGGAAAATACTTTTTGAGAATAGAAGAAATGGTAAATGCAATGAAGGCACTTGGTGAAACAATTGGAGAACCTTCTTTAGTTTAGAAAATCTTGAGATGTCTCCCAGATAGGTTCAACCCGAAGGTCTCTGCTATAGAAGAAATTAATGATCTAAAAACCTTGCATTTTGATCAACTTCTAGGAACACTGACTGCATATGAAATGAGAATAATTAAAGATAAACCCACTTCCAGAGAAGCATCATTTAAAGCAGACAAGAATGAGGATTCTGAGCCCGATGAAATTGAAGAAAAATTTGTGAAGAGACT
>ML780675.1:123594-134575 GCA_009831015.1 Picea engelmannii
AAGATAGCCCTAACAAACAGTCTCCTGAAAACCAGTCCAAGCCACATGAAAAGAAGGGTCACGGGAAGACAAAGAAGGACACCGGGAAATGGTGCGATTTCCACAAAATCCCCTGGCACAACACCGATGAATGTCGCTCAAAACAGTCATTGGTGGCCGAGATCAAAGACAAGGAGATGAACCTTGATTCAGAATCTGATTCTGAAAATACTGGTAAAAGACAGATCATCGACACAGACCCCACTACTATTGTTGCGACCACAACAATTCAACCAGAAGAGCCAACAGATCCAAAAGAGGGGGAGCATCTTTTTCATTCACAGATGTGGGTGAAGGGGACCCCGCTGCATTTTATTGTTGATAGTAGAAGCCAAAAGAACCTCATCTCAACAGAGGTCATTAAACAGTTGGGGTTGTCGACAACACCACACCCACAACCATACATCATCGGGTGGATTTGCCAAGGATGAGATCTTCGTGTTAGCCAGCAGTGTCGATTGTCATACGACATCCAACCCTTCAAGGATGAGGTATTATTTGATGTTGCCCCACTGGATGTCTGTGATGTTCTCTTGGGCCAGCCATATATGTGGAAATTCCATGCTATCTATGAGTCTCAACCCCGTAGTGTCATTATTACTCTAGGGGGTCATCTCTACAGGATACCAGAGGTAGTTCCAACTACTACCCCACCTAAACAATGCTGCAAGGTAGTATATCATACTACAAAATTCATCTTCTCCACAATTTGTTAAAAAGGGGAACAAAAGGATACTACAACCACTACAGCCTCGGCCCAAGCACCTTCTATCCAACAGAAGAAGGTCAACAAGGTTGCAACAAAGTGAAAAGATTCCTTCTGCACATCGTCCTCTCATGTATCTCAACTTGTTGAGCAGCCTCAACTGCAACAGGTTCGTGACAGATTTCCACAAACTAAGCAGCGCGACGTCTCCAGCAAGACAAATGGCTCACCAAGATGCAGATTCAACAAATGCTTTTCCCTCTCCCCCGAGAACTCAACGCAATGGATACCATTTCTTCCTGAGGGAGGATTGATCCAGGTGGATATTGGTGGCCACCCACCATTTCCAAATGGCTCAAAACATTTTTCTAGCCATTTTGACAATTTACTATTTTTAGCAGGTTTTAACTTTTGGGACCATTTTGAGGGTCCAAATGAAGGTTTTTCGAGATCGAGGTTCTCAAATATAACTAAAGGAATTATTGAGCACCCAAAATGAATCTCCTCGACAATACCTTTCCAACGAGCTATCACACACCTAAAACAGAGATCGTATGCAAAAGTTACGACCTCGGGAAGTTGATGTACTCACTTACCCAAACGGGGCCCACATGACTTTTGGCGCTTCATCTCCTAGGGTTAGGTTTTTGGATATCTATGACTTTTGGCATTCCTGTTTATTGTAAAAAAGGCCTCTAGAGCCTCATTGTAATCATCTTCTTGTGAATGCGAGTAGCCGTCACATCTCTTCTCAGAGATAAGCTGCCACCATTCTAGCGAGTCTTTCACTCTGTATTTTTACAGTCTCTATACATTTCTTTGATTAATAGAAATCGTGTATTACTGTATATCTTTGTTTATGGTTGCATCTCTGATACATTTATGTTATATTATCGAATCTCTACAATATCTCTGTGCATTTCTTTATTATATCTCCGCTCTCATTTCGTGCCGAAAATAATCCGGATCATCGGGTTCTACAGGTTCCCTTCTCCCTCCAATGAGTAACTCTTGAAAAACCCACTATCGCTCTCTCTTACAACAACACTCTCAGTAGAAGAAACATTGATAGATTTCAGCTATACATATGCTCTTAACCTCATCCATCAGGGGGCATCTGTTATCACTGAAATTTCGTCCACAAATGGTTACAAGAATTCAGCATTGTCAAATAGTTATGAGGTCACCCATGGACCCGAATTAACAAAAAATCATTTCCAAAGGATAAAAAAATATACAGTTAGTGCAAAAATTAAAGGGCACTATGAAGACACAAGGCACACACGCACATGCGCAAAACAAAAACGCAAAAATCGAGCACATGCGCACGATGCACGACTGTTGTCGCAAAAAGCTATGCACCTGAGAAACAATGCATTTATGAGAGTGGTCATCCTCCCACCCACTCCTGGTTCAGCTTCCAAGTTGATTTGACACTCAAATCTGGACTGGATTCGACTGGGTGGCTGGTCAAATACCTAGAAATTCCCTAATTAGCCTCTTTACACACTACAAACTAGTTGGACAATACCTCAAAGGAATGCTATAAAAAGGCCATGGATACACTTCATTTTTCAAGGAATTCATAGCAAAGTTATGCTACCATTATTCTCTTAAGGAATCTTCTATCCTTACTAAGAGTATGCTTGCACCATTGCATTGGGCAATCCATCTCACCCCTTGAGTGGATTAGCAAAGAATTCTTTCACCATTTTCATTTTCATTTTCAAAGTTATAAGAAGAACTTATTTGTGGGGGTCCAAGAGCCCTCCCTTGGAGGAAGAAGGGACTCATAGCCCTATTTCTTCTCGGTGTTTTCTTTCACTAATATCATCCTTATCATTGGTGACATGGGTCTAATTGTTTCTTTTGTCCTTATGTCCCTATGTTCATTAATTTAGTTGTTTTATTTCTTAGTTTATTTCTTAGTTGTTCTTTTGTATTTCTTTCTCTAACCCTTTTCCTTACAGTTGTCCTACTTAGCAAACCCAACTAAGCTTGCAAGCACCTCTATTTTTCTCACTAAGGTGGCGAAAGATGTGCAACACATAGTTTGACCAGATGGCCCACTTTCAATAGGAGGGTCATGAGGATTAAAGGGTTGTCGAAAGGATTCAAAATGCTCATAGAGATCGCGTCTTGATGAAATCCTCCATACAGAACGAGTAGGTGTGGGATTTGTGTCTACTACAGTGGTAGGGAAAACATGAGTCCTATACTCATCACCAAAGGTTGGTTCTGTGGATCCCATATATGTGTCGGTAATATCTCTCACAGGTAACTGTCGGACCTCTTCGTCTATGACATTCCTAAGGGAGTCTAAATGAAGCAAAAGTGGTTCTACAAGAATGGTTGACACAGATGTGCGAGGAGTGGGATTCTCAACTGTAACCAAAGCACCTTCTTGATTGTCTAATGGAGAAGCAACAACACTCCTAGCGTCAGATTGATTTTATACCTCTCCACGGTAGTTGTCTTCTGGAGGGTTAGGACGTAAGGGTTAGTAGCCTTCCAGAGGTATCCCTTGTATCCTACGCGATCGGTGAAGACCTTTATTGTCTACAGGATCAATTTTGGATAATAATAGTACACGTTGAAAATCTAGGGCCAACTAACAAAAATAAACAACATACACTAATAAAATCTAGGAATCAAAACCAAGCAAACAAAACTTCTCTCGATGATCGTACTAGTTGGTGATGAAACCCAACGTCGCATGATCAAGTCAAGAAGGGGCTAGGATATGGTGGAACAGTTATGATGGTGACCTGCTTAACGAACTTTCACCTTGGTGAAATCTTCCATGCAATAATTGTGGATTTACCCTCCAAGGAGCCTGAGTGAGTTTGACCAATGTCTGGTCCAGGTACAGTGAGACTTCCCTTCACCGTCACCTCATATAAGTACCTAAGTATTATGGCAACTAAGGAAACCAACTCGCAGTCAACCCCTGGGCGGGTACAGTCTACAGTTCAATCTAAATGTATGGGCAGGATAACAAGTCTGAAATCAACTCGAGAGGCTCCCACACATAATCGTGGGTATACCCTCAAGTGACCCCTAATATATGATCTGACCACTACAAATATTTGAACCAGGGAGGGATAATCTCTGTAACTCACCCAAATGTGACGTCGTGCGTAACCCCTGTGTGAGAGGGGGATCCCAGACAACCTATACGACAATATAATTTGATTCTCCCTATCTCAGGATGCTAATGTTTGTTTTGAAAACTTTGGAGATTTGTACTCACAGCCTAATCCAAAGTGTTAATCCTAGTCTAATGTTGGTGTAAGATCATAAAACCAAAATTTTCTAGATAATTTTTAATTAGTGATGATTTTACGACTGTTCTTTACTCAAAGGGTGTATGGAAATGAAACTGATGGTATGATGACTTAATTCCCAAAAAATATGCACAAGAAAATGATAAGTAGGCATTTATTTTGATGAATGGCTATTTAAGGGAAGGAGAAAAGTTGTTTTCACTATCAAACACTAAAATGCAATGTCCTCATACAATTGTTTCTCAATCAAATCCAATGGAATGCTAAAATGTTCAGAAATGCCTTCTAATATCCAAACCAATCACTAAAACATGTCCTTTTTCTTATATGTGAATGATAATCATATGTAAAACTTATAAATGTCAATCAGACTTCAGGATTAAACAAACAGAAGCAAACCTCACATAAAACAAAAAAATACACTCTCATCGTGAATAAACAAGAAGGACAAAGATAACCAAATTTGTAAAAAAGAACCAAAAAAACCTCAAACAAAAGAGAAATGTTGGAAAACTGAACTCAAAGATCAGATGGAAAGGTTCACAGACCTTTGGATTTCCTCACAAAAGTTTCCACTCAATCAGATAAAGGAGAATAAAACAACAAGTTAACTCTAGGTCAGCAAAGAAAAAGAGTGACTTCAAGGGAAGGAAAGAAAATGGAAAATCCCCAAACAAGAAGAGATCAATCCTTAGAAAACAGGGTGTTGAAGGCCAATACCAAGATGGATTGAGAGTATGAGGCCCTGAGAAAATGTAAAAGGCAAAAAATGAACCTAGAAAATGAAAAAATATAGGGTTTTTCACTGAAAATGGGATAGCGCTCTCATGTAAGGGGTACTAGAGCACTCCAACACTCTATGTAAGACCCCCAAGGAGTGTTTGTTCTCTGATAGCAAGGGCATGGGAGTGCTCTGCTGCAAAATCTCAGAAAAATGCCCAGAAACTCAAAAACTCAAGGAAATTTAGTCAATCAGGGTGATCATGATGAAATAAAGAGGCAATCAAACAAATATAATAATTAAAGATAGTATGGAGATGGTCAAATGAGTGTGCAAATGGCCAAAACAAGATCTGGGAAAGGAGAGAAAAATTAGAGCTCCTCCCCATTAGAGTCGCCTATTTCTGTTGTAGGTGAATCCCCTTGCGAACAAGTGGATTCCCTCTTGGTCTCTAGACTCCTAAGGACAAGAAAAAAAAGTTCTTAACATGGACACTAAATTCCTTTTAGATCTAATCAAACTAATAAATGAAATAGAAGGAGAAATATATGTACCTTATTATCGACGTTTGTCCTTGCAAATTCCTGGCTGAGCTTCGATCCTGAGCTCCCTGATAGGTCCTGTAGGACAAACAAAGATACAATGGACTTCCTAATCTACTGAGATTAGCTCAAATATAGATCCATATATTGCAAACAAACTTATATGGAACAAGCATAAGTTTGAAATAAATAGGCCAAGCATTGATTATTAATGAGAACAAGTAAAAGTACTTACAATCCTTTGAATGAAGGTGCAACAACTTCTTCCATTTCTCCTTGTCCAACCCCTTTGCTCAAGTAATATACATCGATTTCTCTGATGAAATATCACTTATGAGATCATAAGCGTCACATCTCCAATCTCTTTTGTTCATACAACTTACAGGATCATAAGTTTGGTATCGATCTCTAGTCTCTTCTTCATGTACCTTTCACCATGAGAAGGCCTCCTTATATAACCTTGGAGAGTTCCAACCACTTGAGAGATATTTGGGAAAAGTTGAGAATTCCTCTCCTTCATTTCAGGATATTCCCTAAGATCATGCCTTGACCATCTATTCGAATCCAACAACCTTCAGGAATTGAGGGATTCTTCCCTAATTTGCCTCAACAAACCCAAAAATTTCTCAGAAAAAGGGTATCGCTCCCCCAAAAGGGTGCACAGGGCACTCAAACACTCCCCCAAAGAGGCTCAGGGAGCACCAGCACTCCCTGACAGTGGGTAGGGGATCTCTTCTCTCCAAAATACATTTTTAGTGGTTCTTTCAGTGGCAAAAGGTTTGTACTCCCTGTCAAGTGACTTCTCTTCTTTAAAACTAGTTTTTGGGGCGTCTTAAGTGTCTTTTTGATGTCATTAGAGGAACGACGTGGGAAATATGGTACTATGATGTTTATGACACTTGAAACACTTGTGGTCAATATGAGACACTTGTAGACAAGATGCGACACTTATAACACTTGTAATGAAGACACTTGCGACACTATTGAAGTGAGTAATTTTGATGTGTAACAATGTGATCCTAGTGGCTGAGCACTAGTGAATGTGTATCCTGATGATTCTCCTGTGAGACACAATGAGATAGAGATCTATTGACTTGGATGTCCCTGTGGATGAGCATAAGTGGGCGTGCCCCTAGTGGCTAAGCACTAGTGGGTGTGTGAGATCCCTTGCTATATTGTCTAAGAGTCAGACTTACCTGTAACCCTAATTGTGATGTAAAGGGTACAGGTTGAACCCACCATAAAGTGAAATTTAATTAATAATTAATATTTTAATTATTAATTATATTTTGAGTTATTGAGGGCAGCCATGTTGTGCCAATAGACACCACTTTTTATGTGTCCAGTCTAATATAAACAAAGGGGATTTCCCCATTGAGGAAACACAACACAAGTGTGATTTTGGAAATTTCAGCAAGTACAAGTTCTAGGGCTGAAGTGCGCACCTCTCTTGGGTGCTAGCCTTCTAGGTTTTGTGAGAACCCTTTTTTGTGCTAAGTATATGGTGTGGGAGGTATTTGTCTTAAAGAATATAACAAAGGATTGGTTGGGTTTCTTCCCTTGTTGAGAAGGGTTTTCCAAGATACTTCTTGTGTACTTGTGCATGGTATTTCTTCTTGTGATCTTGATTACTGCAATAGATTGTCTATGGTTTAACTTCACTTGTCTATGTTTCAAGTAAAATGCTAAAATTGGAATGAACTTCATGCTTGAACCTAGATTAATGAAAAATCAACATGTTGAGCCCTCAAAAATACTTCTTCACACGTCCTTACCTTTTCCTCGCGCCTAAAATTCAATTAGTGAGGGTCCTTATACACCAATAGAGTCCTCCATGTGACTCTGGGATGAAACCATGGGCCAATATTCACTTTACCAAATAATTTGTGACTTAAGAGCTCTGGGATTCAGGAGGTTTGAAAGCAACACACTACGAACCCTTCAAATTCTGAACCTGCGAACAAACGAACTACAACAAAAATCTATAGTTCCTAACAAATGTCGAGATCTACAGATCCTACAAGCTTCAGGGTTCCATTCTTCGAGGATTTCACCCACTCCAACATGATATGCTCTCGGAGTTTCAAACTCCAAACCAACATATCAGACAGTTGATAATTTCCTTCGATCAATGGTGCCCATATTCTCCGTGCTCGAGGCTTTAGAGTTTTTCACCACATGATACCTCAAATACTCTAGAGTGTTGAACTGGAAAACTCGCGGAGGGGCTCAATCGACAATTCACACGTCCTGGCAGATGAACGACTTGCATTCACTCTGGGCTTCAGGACTTCGTGTATCTTCGCAACACAACCCTTCACAATCTATGAACATCAAACTTGCAAAGGCTAGATCTTCTATCCACATGTCCCTCTTCGACCAATGGTCAATATAAACTCTGGCCTTCAGGAGTTCTTGACCAAAAATAAAATACACCTCAATTCTTTTGGAGTGCCAAGCTTCCAAACTACGAGATTTGGCACCATGTGTCCCCCATCTATCAACATATAATATTCACTCTACTTTATGTAGCTTTGGGAGTCTTCCATACTTTTTCAACTATGCTCCAATTCTTCTAGATAGTCGAAGTTACAGACTTCCTCCGATATATGGACACGTATCTTCACTGATGAATGGTCCAAATTCACTTTGGATCCCAGGACTTCGAGAAACTAGTTTTCTTTGTGCCTAAGTTTGGAAAATCTTTGAACTCTCTAAGTTCGAAGGACTTCAAGGGTTAGAATCCATGCACCTTTTAAAAATCTGAAAGCTAGGAAATATTTGTCTCCTCCTCGAGTGGATCTCATCCACTCATCCTCCAAAACACAATAAAATCCTCACTCTAAGGAATTATTTCCTGCTACTCCTCTTGAGTTTTACTAACTTCAAATGACCTAGACTTAGGCGCATGTTTTGTGCTACTTCTCCTAAGCTTCCTCTCTCAAGACAAATCGAACCTCTGGAACACTCCTTGCGCTTCTCTAAAACCTTCGAAAGATCTAAAACTTGGATATTTTTAGAAATTCCTCCTGTGCACTCCTTGCGCTCATCTGCCTTGGAAATTTTTCAACACTTGTCTTTGTGTTGGCCCTACGCACACCTTTCACGGGTCTTTTCAAACTTCTATACTTCACTGAGTATCTATGCACTCCTTGCACATTCTTGGTGAAACTTCACACTCTCTCTTCTGAACAAACAAGTCTGTAGACTCTTCCCTCACACTCCCTGTGTGGCACTGTGCACTCCTTGCACCAAAGTTTCAAAAGAGAAACAATTGAAACTTAAATAAAATTAACAATTCATTTCTCTAACCAAGAAACACACACACACACATAAAAAAACATAAAGCATAACATTACCCAATGAACTCAGATATAAACAACACCAAACATTTGGAAGAAAATATCTCCTGTTATATTCATTTAGAAAAATATATACATGAGTTCTTACACCTCTCAACTTCTTCTCTATAACTTTCTTTATAAACAACAAAATAAATTCAGCAACAATAACAATAAACTCAAAAACCTTATTTGGGCATAGGTTCCATATATTTATAAATGGAAAGGCTTCTCGAGCCTTCCCTCTATCCTACCTTAATGTTATCCTATCATAATTCAGACATTAACCTACTTAGACTTATTAAAATAAATGACCTTTACACTCAGATACGAGTTGATGTTTAATATCTATACAATCCTATACGAATTAAAGAAAATACATTCTTTGGGATTGTTTACAATGACTCTAGTGTCAAAAACTTAAAAGGTCTTTAATTAAAATGATTTCAAAACATTAATATGATATACTCTCCTTGGGATAAAAAAAAACAATTTGAAAATGTGCGTTGGATGTTGAGTTGTCCTCCACTCGACCTCTTTGAACATTGGTGGTGATGCTCCTACATCATACTCCTCAGGATAAAAATATTCATAGAATCCTGTCCATGAGCTCCTACACTATATTTCCATGCTTCTGGATATTACTCTTAGTCATCCAACCAATATCTTCTGCTAGATGACCTTTCCACTTAACAACATAATTAAAATAAATTTTCCTCCTGGTCTTCTTAGCAATTCTTTGGTCTAGAATCTTCTCTATATATAGATTCTATAGTGTGGGCATATGTTTGTTCCATTGAATCTCCTCCTGACCACTTGTTCCTCATGTATCATCCATCCTGTAAGGGTATAAGTCTACTACATTGAATATCGGTGATATTCCAACATCCTCTAGAAATTCAATATCATAAGCATTTGCAACAAACTTTCTGAGGATCTTACATGGTCCTATCTTCTTAATCTTCAACTTGTTATATTTCCCTTTCGAAAATATTTCCTTCCTCAGGTGTGCTAAGACTTGATCCCCAACTTTGAAATTTACCTCTGTTCTTTTCTGGCCTACTATGTTCTTATATTTTTGGTTGTTATCTTGTAGTTGTCCCTTGATCTGATCATGCAACTTCTGCATCTATGCAACAAAGTCTTTTTCTCCTACACTTCGAAACTCATCTCGTCCCAAATTCCTAAACTTTGAGATTCCTCTTGGATGCATTCCATATACTATTTGGAATGCAATTTTACCAGTACTCATGTTTGGTGAGTCATTATATGCAAAATCTGCTCGGGGGGGAATTTGATCCCACTGATTGTGATGTTCAGTGACCAAAATCCTCAACAAATTCCCTAAGCTTCGATTTACCACCTTAGTTTGTTCGTCTGTCTGATGCTAATATGTTGAACTGAAAGAAAAAAAATTCCCCAGCTTCTTCCATAAGGTTCTCCAAAAATGTCCCACGAATTTTATATTTATGTCTGAGACTATACTTCTGGGAAACCCATGTAATCTCACAATCTCCCTGAAAAACAAATCCACTATGTGAGTAGCATCGTTGTTTTTCTAAAATGGTATGAAATGTGCCATATTTGAAAATATGTCAACCACCACAAAGATTGAATCACTCCCCCTCTTGGTTCTTGTAAATCCCAGAAAACAATCCATGCTTATAACATCCCACAACCTCTCTAGAATAGGAAATGGATGATTTAATCTAGTGTTCTTCTACTTTGGTTTTGCATATTGGAATATTCTACATCTATCTACAAATGTCTTCACATCATATCTCATACTTGGCCAATGGTACAAATAAATCAACTACACATATGTCTTATCATGTCCTAAATGTCCAACAAAACCTCCACTATGCTTTTCCTTCAAAAAGTTATCCCTCATTGAGAATTTTAGGATACACAACTGACTTCCTTTGAACAACAATCTGTCTTGGATTAGATATTCCATCCATTTATTTATGTCCCTTAGAAAATGGTGCTCACATGCTTGATAAGCCTCCTTGAAATATGGATTCTCTTGATACATATCCTTGAGGTGTTCAAATCTATAATGTCCCCCACCTCTTAGAGAGGTGATGAGGAGACTCAGTGGCATGGGCACCCCCACTAGGTCATAGTCTCACACTGAGGGGGGGGAAGTCAAGAAGTTAAAATTTATATTTTTAAGTTGACTTAAGAAAGGAAAAGGATAATGGAGTAAAAGATAACTCAACAGAAGAATAGAAGATTAACCCTGGGAGTTAACCTAACTCAATAGAGAATTAAAAGGAAAAGTATAAGTAAGAGGTTGGGGTGCACCTATTACTCATTCTGGTTTTGGATTAGCATTTTCTATT